>JASAMZ010009201.1:0-82025 GCA_030248115.1 Linhomoeus sp. GSCO2_2 | reverse complement strand
GTTGAGCGGAACTTCTGGGATCGGCCTACCTGTGTAGGTACTCTGAGTAGAGGATGGACCTTGTGGTACTTACGTTAGACGGACTCCCAGCTAATTGAGACAGACGACTGTGTTTGACAGGCGGGGTAAGCGCCAGCACAGCGATTTCATCCCAGCGCATGGACTTGCTTTGCAGCGTTGTTCTTTCGGCACATTTTTGTGTGTACATCTGTTTGCAGAGGATAACAACGCTATTTATTGTGCGCGGTTGATCCACAGTGAACTGTTTCTTACGACGTTTTACTTTTCCTGCTCTCTCATCAGGTCTACGGTTGTCCCGAAGCTTTATGGTTCGCCTTCTCGGGCGCCCAAATTGAATTGTGCTGACTCCACTCTTGCGTGTTCGTCCTAGCCGAGCTCGCCGAGATGACTGCCTTAGCGTCGATTTGGAAGAGCCCCTGGCCAGGGCTCTATCTTGACGTTGTCGTAGTCGTTGAGCCTTGGCGGCAGCAGTGCCCAGCGCTATCCTATCCCTCAGTCCCAAGGCTATTTTCGTGTCTTGTTGGCGCCACTTTGAGGAAGCGGTCGCTACACGGCCTCCGTTGCGTAGGTGAAATTTATCGGAATTTTCGGCCGTGCCGCCGCGGGACATTCGTCGCCGTCTTTCACCCTCCCTCCTCTGTTCAATCAGTTGCCTACTGGCCGTCTTTGGCTTAGCCAAGCTCGAGGTGTAGTCTGGTGAGACACACGCGCGAAGAAGTTTTTGCTGGTCTTTCACTCGTTCCTAAGAAGATCGCTGCGACTTTCAGTTCGCGTGGTCTGGCCTCTTATACACATGTCGGCCAATCCCTACCAATGAAGCAGGTTTATTCGCATCCTACTTTGTGCTCTGTCTATGGCAAGTCTCGTAGTGCAATAGATCATGTGGTTGCGCCTCTGTCGTAGACAGTCGCTTTCTTCTCTGCAGTGCGGTATATCCAAGACCGACAATGCGTCCTCGTTTCGAGTTTGACAGCCGGCTCGCCTTGCGTCTTTTTGCTGCACCACCTGTCATGAGGAAAAGAGGCATCGTCGAGTGTTGTTTTTGTTGTCGGCGGTGTTTGTTTTTAGAATATGGCCGACTTTGCGGTCGACGTGGTGGAGCGAGAGCGGAGCTGGTCGTTCCACTACCTGTCATATCGTTTCGCGTGCTACGAGCGGCAAGGAAGAAGCAGTCAGACTCAGCTACGCATACATATACTTGGTTCCGCCTAGCGTCCGAATTAATCTTTTGGATAGTTATTGGCCGCACATCGCTAAGGATGGCGCATTGAGGTGTGTAGAAGTACGGTTAGCGCCCAAGGCTATAGCAGCGTGATTGACCACACAGCGTGTACTTAGCAGCCCCATATGCGCTTCTTTCTCTGCCGTCACAGCTGTAGTTCATTCATTCTTCGCCTGTGCCTCGACCTTTTCGCGGCCTGCAAGCGAACCTTCCTTTTCATCGGCCGTTCCTCAGTAAACGTACCTTCGGGTGTTTTGTCCCGCGCCCACCATGCGACATACGCCTAGATTCCCATGGAGGGCTAATTGCGAACTCGAGAGCCTTCCTTGCTCGCTGTCTTCGTCGTCGAAGCCGCCCCATCGCCAGTCGCGTTGGCTTTCATTGAGGCGTTTATAATCCCTTGCCTGCCGGCCCTTTCGACGGCTGCTAAGCCTCAAACGTAGTAACTAAGGCTGTCCCACGCACGTAGGCGCCTCGCAACGCCAAACTGTTTAGCCACCAAGTCGGAGGACGGCGGCGGCGGCGGCCTCGTCCTGCTGGTGGTGTTCTCGCTGCTCTTCCTGCTGCTGGTCGGCTCGGCCGGCCTCCTACTTCTCTTCCGCCTGCGCCAGGAGAGGGCGGCCGCCGTCGCCGACGCCGCGGCAGAGTCGACGACAGCCGACGCCCTTTCGAGCTACCACCACGAGCGGAGTCGTCCTCGCCGGCGGGGACCGAAGGCTGCCAGACTGGGCAGGATGCTGATGGCCGGCCCCACGGCCGACTGCCTCGCCAAGCTGGGCTGCTTGGGCGTCGGCGGCGGCTCTTCTTCGCATCACCACCACCAGACTTCGAATATCCACCACCGGAGAAGCAAGAGCCTCCGGGAGAGGACGGGCGTCGACGGGAGGTTGGAGCGCCTCAGCCCCACGCACCGCTTCAGCCTCACGCCTCTGCCTACCGTCGTGCCCGTCGCCAATCCTGAGCAGAGGTGGGATGCAGAGTCCGAATGTGCGCGAACTACAACTTGTATGTATTCTGCGTTGTCCGGAAGGCAAGCGAGGCTGTATATGTCAGTCGATTCCTGCGGTACGTATGAACTCACGCGAATACGTTCTGATTACGCGCCGTTTGATCGAGTCAAGTTCTAGCGAACTCATCGGCGGTGGAAATTGCTTCTCATCGGCGCCGCATAATTTACTTAGTTGCATTCAACGCCTCTCGAATTAATTTCGGCGGCGCCGACGCTTGAACCAGTGCACCCGACGCGGCGTTTCCTTCCTGTCGTCGTCGTCGCGCTTGCCTGCGCCTACCTCTTGATGCCCCGTCGTCGTACTCGCCCTCGCATGCCAGCATTGAGAGAGTAGCCGCGGACGAGCTGCGCGGACACCCCATTCACAATTCGATCGCCTCGCTAGCTCTGCTTGCTTTTCCGCTGGTTTCCCTTCCCGTTCCGTCCCCCACTTAGCCATGCCCCACCCTCCCCCCTGTCTTTCTCTCAGTCAATCTCATCAGAAGAATGGGCCCACCCTTGGGGGCGCCGCCTGCGCTCCCTCACCCCCTTCCCCTTCCCCCGTCCCTCGCCTGCCAGTGGCTTCTTTTTCGCCTTGATTCATAATGTCTCACTCCAGTAGCCTCCGACTGCGGTAGGCTTCCTTGTCCCGCCGCTCCTCTCTCTCCCTGCGTCGCTTTGCTTTTCAAGCAACGCCACTGCTTTGCGCCTTCTCTCGGATTCCCTTCGCTCTCCTCTCTGGCGGAATCTTGTGGGAACCTGCTGACAGAGTGACATGACGTCGCAGAGCGGCGGCGGCGTCATGCGAATGAACAAGCCGAAGCGCTGCCTTCTGGACACGCGCCTCATAAGCAGCGAGGACCGCGAGGTCAGCCGCAACGTGGGCACCAAACGTTTCAGCCGTCCCGTCCGCCTGGAGGACTTCGCCGAGCACGTCCGTCTCATGTCGGCCGACACAGACTTCCGCTTCTCCGAGGAGTACGAGGTTCTGATTGAACTTCCCGCTTCTTGTCAGTCTTCGGTGAAACCAGCAGCTGCTCGCTACTTCCGCCGTCCGTTCCATTGACAGGATCTCAAGCAGGTGGGCCGGCGGCAGTCGTGCACGGCGGCCGACCTCCCCTGCAACCGGAACAAGAATCGCTTCACCAACGTGCTCCCCTACGACCACAGTCGAGTCAAGCTCCTCTCCGCCGACGACGAGGACGGCGCCGACTACATCAACGCAAGCTACATCTCGGTGCGCCTTTGCCGCCGTCTTCGCCGCTCGCGCCCGACTTCCTGTTTGTTCTAACAAGACTGCGCAATGTATCTCAGGGCCACAGCTCGCCGCGCGAGTTCATCGCGGCCCAGGGTCCGCTGCCGTCGACGCGCGACGACTTCTGGCGCATGGTGTGGGAGCACCAGTGTCCGGCCATCATCAACCTGACGCGCTGCGTGGAGAAGGGCAAGGAGAAGTGCCACCAGTACTGGCCAGACTCCACCGAGCCCGAGATCTACGCCGACGTCGAGGTGCGCTTTCCTCATGCAGATTGGGCATCCGCACCTTTCGCCAACTATAAAAACTTCACTTTCTTTCGCTTCTCCCTCACAGGTGACGATGATGAACGAGACAAAGCGCAAGGAGTTCTCCATTCGCGAGTTCCGCCTTACCCACATGGAGGAGGAGGGCGCGGCGCCGCGAAACCTCAAGCAGTTCCACTACCTCTCCTGGCCCGACTTCGGCGTCCCCGACAGACCGCAAGGCCTCTGCCAGTTCGTGGCCGCCTACAGGGCCTGCTTCCCCTCCTCACAGGTGGCCCAGACTGGTCCCACCGTCGTCCACTGCAGGTGCGTAGGAACCCTAGCGTTGTGCTCTGTGTGTATTGTTGGTAGAGGCTGAAGGTTGTGATTTGCGCCTGCCGTCTAATTGCAGCGCCGGCGTGGGTCGCAGCGGCACCTTCATCTCTCTCGATCGGACGCTGGAGGCGCTGGCCTCCGGCGTCACCCTGCTGGACGTCTTCAAGGTTGTGCACGACATGCGCAAGGAGCGCGTCCAGATGGTGCAGACTGAGGTCAGGCTGTCTAGAAGTGGATCCGGACCATATAAACAGTCGATTCCTTTTCAGCAGCAGTACATCTTCATCCACCACTGCGTCCTCTGCGTGCTCGAGCACCGCGAGAACGAGGAGCCCAACGCAGGCGGCGGCGGCGCGCCACTCGGATTTTGCACTTTGCCGGCGACGGCGGCAGACATTCCGCCAACTGCAATAGCGACGGCGACGGACGGCGGCGCCTCCTCCAGACCTTGCAAATACCCTATTGGCCTGGCGGTGGCACCTCCGAGCGCGCCGGCTCTCTCGGCGGTCGCAGCGTCCGCTTCTTCGCCGGCGCCGCCGCCGACGCCCCACTCTGCGCCCCTTCCCAGGATAGAGGTGCATCAGAACCCCGCCTTCGTCGACGACGACGACGAGGGCATCGCCGAGTCCGGCCTCTGACACGCCCGCCCCACAGACGCCCTTCTGGCTTCTGGTTGGGCCGACTGACTCGCTGGAGCGCAATCTCCGATGGCTGTGCGATTCGCCCTTTCTTCAAAACTAAGACATTGTAGGAGGTCTGGCCGCTACCGTCCTAGGATGTACAACACTGTGATCAGCAGCTGAATTAAGTAAGCTTCCCGTTCGTGTGCTGGGTGACGATCGGGATCGCAACTCGCGGCAATCTCTACCCATGTGAAGTGTGATTGAGCCAGATGACAAATTCCATTCAATCGACCGAGCTGTCGCTGCTGAATTGGCGTGTGTGTAATTAGAGTATGGTTTCAGGTGATTAATCTTCGTCGGGTGCTATGTGTATGTAAAACGAACAAGTGCGCAATGAGAAGTTGCCGTTGTCAAATTTGCCTCTGTCAATGTTTTACACTGCGTGCACGAGGATGGCACATAAAGAAACGTAGTGGTAGTGCTTGTGAGTTCTTAGGGCAACGGAAATCGACGCAGTACCCGAAGTTTCACGCCAAAAATCTAGCTGTTCGTAGACAGGCCAGTTAACGGCCAAGCCCAGTCTCGAGCAGTGATCAAGTGCGATACGATCGCCCGTTCGCGAGCGCGTTTCTCTCACGTAACTTGCGTGTTCCGAAAACTTCGATCGAGAGACTTTGTCATCGGCCTCCTAGGCAGAACTGAAAATAAGTCGGCGATGTTAACCTGACGATCTAGATTAGGCCAATCTAATTTTCAAGTTATTGGCACTCCTCCCCTCCAAAAGGGAGGAGTGCTATAGTGATGATGAAGTTTCGGTGTAAATTGGAACGCTAAAAAGTCGGGCTAGAGTTGGCCGATGGGGGCGAATTTTTTTTATACTCCACAAACAAGCTGTTTTAAAAAAGTTTAGTTGTTTTATTAATACAGAGTGGTTTGTGAGTGCTTTAAAGTGGAAGAGTAAAAGAGTGGATACTTTTGTAAAGTATTTCGAAGCCTTTCCGATATGACGCGCGCCCGCCCGGAGTCCACTATTCATGCGCTACTTCTGAGACGCTCCTTTCTGAGAGGTTCTTGCAGGGCAACATTGGGATCGCCCGGGATTATTTTTTTGAGCAAGACACACGCATTTCTGAGCGGTTGTTGCAGGGCAACATTGGGATCGCCCGGGATTAATTATTTTTGCAGACAAAGTTGTTCGTAAGACAAGGGTTTAAAAAAAACAAAAGTGTTTCTTTAGGAATGACCGTTCAACAACTGCCTCAACGCAAACGGTCGAACGAATGCCGCTCTACAACGTAAGACGAGCGAGTTAGAGCCCATTTGCTGTTTGAACCTTTGAGTTACTGTAGTTCGCGACATTCAAACTTTTGAGTTTCGACCAATAGAAGAACAAAAGATTAGTGAATCAAGAGCTATCCAGCAACTCAAGATCGTCTCTCTACGACGCACGCTGAGCCAGTTAGAACGATTCCTAAGCTAAAAAAAGGTCGCTTTTCGTTTTGCGTGTTTGCGCAATTAACAAAATTTTTAATGCCAAACGAAAGAGCGCGTCGAGACCTTTCAGTTGACCTATCGCACGCCGCTCTACGACGTAAGACGAGCGTGTTAGATCCGTTTTGAGTTTTGGACTTTCGGGTTACTGTAGCGCGCGCAATTCAAACTTTTGAATTTCGACTTCTCTTAACGGAATTATCAATGTGCCGAAACCTATTCAACGAACTCAAGATCGTCTCTCTATGACGGAAGACGAGCGAGTTAGATAAGTTTTGCGTTTTAAACCTTTGGGTTACTGTAGCTCCCGAAATTCAAACTTTTGAGTTTCGACCAATAGAAGAACAAATGATCAGTGAGTCGAGAGCTATCCAACCAACCCAAGATCGTCTCCGTACGAAGCACGCTGAGCGAGTTAGAGCGATTTCTGCGTTAAAAACGCGAGAATGTCGCTTTTCGTGTTGCGTGTTTGCGTAATTAACAAACGTTTTAATGCCAAACGAAAGAGCACGTCGGGACCTTTTAGTTGAGCTATCGCACGCCGCTCTACGACGTAAGACGAGCGAGTTAGCCGTTTTCCTTTTAGACCTTCGGGTTACTGTAGCGCGCGAAATTCAAACTTTTGAATTTCGAAGTCTCTTAGCGACATTACCAGTGAGTCGAGGCCTTTCCGTAAAGCCCAAGATCGCCTTCCTACGACTTTCCAACGCCGAGATCTGACAGCGTAACGAACGCACAAACGCACGAACGCACGCACGATAAGCTCTCGTAGGGGTTCGCCCGGCTGAGGCCGGGCGAAACAAGCTTAGAGTAAAAACTGGGTACCCGATGATGGTCGATTGGCATTGTATAGTGTGTCGTGCATTTGAGGAGTATATTCCATAGAGTGTCAGAATAGTAAGTTGAGCATTTCTTCGGGGAGTATCGCCGCAGTTATCTCGAGTTTCCAGAGAAAGTTTGTGTCATTGTTGGACATTCGATGCCTATATGGTGCATTGCTGGGTACTGATCCATAAATGGATCAGGAATGTTCGCCGCAGGTTCACTTTGGAATGAAGAGGGTCTAAATGGGACGACGCCCTTTTCTTTTGGGTCACAAATGCGGACGGTTACGGTACCGTTGCTGTACATTGCAGAACCGCACAGTGAACAGAATTGCCGCGTTTCGTCTTCGATTGAATAGGTGGCAAAAACATACGTTGCCAACTTGCCGGACACATCCATGGAAAAATATTGCTTAAGTAAGCGTGAGTTTTAGCCACTTGAAATTGCCGAAATCTGCCATGTTTGAAAAAAAAACCTTGAAAATATCCCTGATTACGTGAATTCTAAAATCTAAAACTGCTGTAAAATTACTTGACATACTACGCCCGATTCATCCACGCAAAGATATTTAGAATTTTAAGTTGTTTAAAATTGTCGAAATTTGGCAATTTTGAGAAAAACCTTGAAAATATCCCTAAATTCGTTAATTATAAAATATAGAACTACTCACTACATAGTTGGCAGACTATGCCCGACACAACCATGCAGAGACATGCTGAAATTTAAGCTATTCGAAATTGTCAAAATTTGGGAATTTTAGCAATACCCTTGAAAATATACCTAATTTCGCTAATTAGAAAATCTGAAACTATTTGCTAAATACTTGGCTGACTATGCTCGATACATCCGTGCAAAGAAGTTTTGAAATTTAAGCTGTTTGAATTTGTCGAAATTTGGAAATTTTGACAAAACCCTTAAAAATATCCCTAATTTCGTTAATTATAAAATCCGAAACTATTTGATAAATACTTGGCAGACTATGCTCGATACATCCGTGCAAAGAAGTTTTGAAATTTAAGCTGTTTGAATTTGTCAAAATTTGGGAATTTTGACAAAACTCTTGAAAATATCCCTAATTTCGTTAATTATAAAACCTGAAACTATTTGATAAATACTTGGCAGACTATGCTCGACACATCCGTGAAAAGAAATTTTGAAATATAAGCTGTTTGAAATTGTTGAAATTTGGTATTTTTGACAAAAACCTTGAAAATATCCCTAATTTTGTTAATTATATTCGCTGAAACTATTTGCTAAATACTTGGCAGACTATGCTCGATATATCGGTGCAAAGAAGTTTTGAAATTTAAACTGTTTGAAATTGTCGAAATTTGGGAATTTTGACAAAAACCTTGAAAATATCCCTAATTTCGTGAATTCCAAAATCCGAAACTATGTCACAAATTCATCGCGTCTTATGCCCTTTCCATTTCAGCAAAAACTTTGCCGATACGACTTGTAAATAAAAGTGTCATTTTTGACATTTTCATATTTTAATTGTAAATATCTCGAAATAGCGAAATTAGCAACAGAAACGGACAACGGTGCGTTACTCAGCGCATTCGACTCCATCGGGTGGCACCAACCGTCATGTCTAGTTGTTCCGGACAGACACACGGACAAACGAACAAACAATAGCGTCCGTATATATACTCGCCGCCCTGGGGGGCGGCGAAACAAGCTGTGTGTGTAAAAAGTTCAACCTATACTTTGTGTCTGTCAAATTCTGGTGAACAGTATAGTGAACTTTGCACACATCGTTAGCCGCATCTGGAGAAAGTGTCTTGAGAATGTGTACCTTAATGCCAAGTGCAGCTATCCCCACGACACGGTTGTCTGTACAGCTGATCTGAAGCTCAGTGATATCGCCGCGTTCGCTATATGTTATCGGCATGATACGACGCCGTTTATCTGATGTTTCCTACCTGTGTGAAAACGTCACATCCAACAAAAAAGCTTGCCAAAAGTTTGGTGCGAACGAACTCAAGATCGTCTCTCTATGACGGAAGACGAGCGAGTTAGATAAGTTTTGCGTTTTAAACCTTTGGGTTACTGTAGCTCCCGAAATTCAAACTTTTGAGTTTCGACCAATAGAAGAACAAATGATCAGTGAGTCGAGAGCTATCCAACCAACCCAAGATCGTCTCCGTACGAAGCACGCTGAGCGAGTTAGAGCGATTTCTGCGTTAAAAACGCGAGAATGTCGCTTTTCGTGTTGCGTGTTTGCGTAATTAACAAACGTTTTAATGCCAAACGAAAGAGCACGTCGGGACCTTTTAGTTGAGCTATCGCACGCCGCTCTACGACGTAAGACGAGCGAGTTAGAGCCGTTTTCCTTTTAGACCTTCGGGTTACTGTAGCGCGCGAAATTCAAACTTTTGAATTTCGAAGTCTCTTAGCGACATTACCAGTGAGTCGAGGCCTTTCCGTAAAGCCCAAGATCGCCTTCCTACGACTTTCCAACGCCGAGATCTGACAGCGTAACGAACGCACAAACGCACGAACGCACGCACGATAAGCTCTCGTAGGGGTTCGCCCGGCTGAGGCCGGGCGAAACAAGCTTAGAGTAAAAACTGGGTACCCGATGATGGTCGATTGGCATTGTATAGTGTGTCGTGCATTTGAGGAGTATATTCCATAGAGTGTCAGAATAGTAAGTTGAGCATTTCTTCGGGGAGTATCGCCGCAGTTATCTCGAGTTTCCAGAGAAAGTTTGTGTCATTGTTGGACATTCGATGCCTATATGGTGCATTGCTGGGTACTGATCCATAAATGGATCAGGAATGTTCGCCGCAGGTTCACTTTGGAATGAAGAGGGTCTAAATGGGACGACGCCCTTTTCTTTTGGGTCACAAATGCGGACGGTTACGGTACCATTGCTGTACATTGCAGAACCGCACAGTGAACAGAATTGCCGCGTTTCGTCTTCGATTGAATAGGTGGCAAAAACATACGTTGCCGCTGCCGGACACATCCATGGAAAAATATTGCTTAAGTAAGCGTGAGTTTTAGCCACTTGAAATTGCCGAAATCTGCCATGTTTGGAAAAAAAACCTTGAAAATATCCCTAATTACGTGAATTCTAAAATCTAAAACTGCTGTAAAATTACTTGACATACTACGCCCGATTCATCCACGCAAAGATATTTAGAATTTTAAGTTGTTTAAAATTGTCGAAATTTGGCAATTTTGAGAAAAACCTTGAAAATATCCCTAAATTCGTTAATTATAAAATATAGAACTACTCACTACATAGTTGGCAGACTATGCCCGACACAACCATGCAAAGACATGCTGAAATTTAAGCTATTCGAAATTGTTGAAATTTGGGAATTTTAGCAATACCCTTGAAAATATACCTAATTTCGCTAATTAGAAAATCTGAAACTATTTGCTAAATACTTGGCTGACTATGCTCGATACATCCGTGCAAAGAAGTTTTGAAATTTAAGCTGTTTGAATTTGCCGAAATTTGGAAATTTTGACAAAACCCTTAAAAATATCCCTAATTTCGTTAATTATCAAATCCGAAACTATTTGATAAATACTTAGCAGACTATGCTCGATACATCCGTGCAAAGAAGTTTTGAAATTTAAGCTGTTTGAATTTGTCAAAATTTGGGAATTTTGACAAAACTCTTGAAAATATCCCTAATTTCGTTAATTATAAAACCTTAAACTATTTGATAAATACTTGGCAGACTATGCTCGACACATCCGTGAAAAGAAATTTTGAAATATAAGCTGTTTGAAATTGTTGAAATTTGGTATTTTTGACAAAAACCTTGAAAATATCCCTAATTTTGTTAATTATATTCGCTGAAACTATTTGCTAAATACTTGGCAGACTATGCTCGATATATCGGTGCAAAGAAGTTTTGAAATTTAAACTGTTTGAAATTGTCGAAATTTGGGAATTTTGACAAAAACCTTGAAAATATCCCTAATTTTGTGAATTCCAAAATCCGAAACTATGTCACAAATTCATCGCGTCTTATGCCCTTTCCATTTCAGCAAAAACTTTGCCGATACGACTTGTAAATAAAAGTGTCATTTTTGACATTTTCATATTTTAATTGTAAATATCTCGAAATAGCGAAATTAGCAACAGAAACGGACAACGGTGCGTTACTCAGCGCATTCGACTCCATCGGGTGGCACCAACCGTCATGTCTAGTTGTTCCGGACAGACACACGGACACACACACACACACACAGTAGTAAGCGTGGTTACGTTGAATAAGAACGCCAGAGAAACTGGGAATGTGTTAGAATCGTTCAATCAGTCTCGTTCGTCCGACTACCGTAATCTCCCTGTTACAGATGCAAACTCGCGTTTGCCTTCGCATCAGGCTGGGGCCACTTCGAGAGAAGATCGACTTGATACGATGACTGAATTGATTATTCGAATTTCGTTCATTTATGTCTTCCGTGATTGTGCTATCGATTCGTCGTTGAAAGCTAGTGTCGAAACAGTCAATATGCTACCTATTCACAAAAGAATGCTTGAGAAAATACCCTGATTTCGCTTTGATCGATGTTGACTCAATCCAACCTGTCAATCAAGTGATGTCAATTGGCGAAGTTAGGATCGGAATGCTGTTGATTCTATGCTATCTTCGATGATTCAAGTCAACCTGTCAATCAAGTGACGCTATTTGACCTCAAAACGAGCGGAAAACTTCCCTATAAAAGCAGGCGGATTCGCGGCACAATCACAAACTCCAAGTTCACTTTCTACCTACTTGCCTTTTGCGGCCGCTACCGTATACCGTTCCGTACGGCGGCCGGGGACTCCGCGTGTGTTTTGTTGTAATTCTGTCGCGCGACTTTTCGGTAGTCCCGTTGTAGGGTAGGGTCCTGCGTCCTTGTCAAGGTCAGCTCGCGCGCGACACCTTCCCTTCCTTTTTCGCGCCTCGCCGTTTTTGGATACAGTATAGTGCTCCGTTTAGGTACATGGGTAGGAGTATCTGCGTCCATACTGCCGTCCCCTCTAAGGCGCGCGATGGGCCCCCCGGTAGATGATCGCGCGTTCCGTCGCGTAGATAGACTACCTTCTAAGTACCGTATCTGAAACCTAATAGGAGATAGGAAGGAGTGGGATCTCCCGAAAATTTTTTTTTGAGCCGCGCGCGCGCCTTCCCGTCGGCGACCGTCGACGCCAAGATTTTGACCCTAAGTTCTTTCATCTCCTCCCCTCCCGTCCTTATCCCGCGCGTCCGTTCCCAGCAGGGGTGCCCTCTTTCCACTACATCACATGTGTTTTTGGAGCGGGCGCCGGAATGACTGCCATCGATAAGAATTGTTTTGTCTTACCCCCTCCCCCATCCTGCCCCTTCTTCTCCTCCCCTAGTGCTTTTTGCTCCCATTATTCGCCCGCCGCCCTATTTCCAGAGTTACATACGGTCCCGTTTGTGTAATTGTGGGGGCTCTTACCATTGGTTGCCAATCGGCGGGGCGATCGCTTGACCTCGCCTCTCGTCATGCGCCGACCTGGCTCCTTCGTGTATCCGTTTCAATCGAAACCGCTTGGCTCTATAAAAGGACCCTTCCGCCTCCTTCCTTTCGCCATTGTTTTCTTGCCGTCGCTGCTGCATCTGACTATCATTCTCTCCATCGTTTCAGCCTCTGAGAGGAGAAGATGCAGCAGCCGACCGGCCAATCTCCTGCCAGTGTTGGGTTCCCTTCTCACGAGATGGGGACTCAGCATGCTGTCGGTTTAGAACCGTCTTCCTTTGAGTCTCCCTCTCTCGCGCAGCCTTCGTCGCAGGCGCCGCCGCCGCCGCCGCCACCGCCGCCGCCGCCGCCGCCGTCCCAGCAGCAGTTGCAGCATCCGTTGCAACAATATTTGTCTCAGACTCCGCTTCCTCCGCAAGCATCTGATTATGCTGTCGCGCCTGCAGAAGTGTCGGAGGAAGAGCGTTCTATGAGCGCCTTCTACTCTATGACAGTTAATGAGTTGATAGGTCAAATAGATACTATGATCGCTGAGGAGGATAATTTGGATTGCCAAATCGACTCTTTCTTCGCGGGCGAAGTTATACCCCTGTCTCTGCGATACGGTAGGTGCTAATTTATCTGCGCCCTTTTGCGACTTTTCGCTGCCTATTGGGCCGTTCTTTGCAGGGGCTCGGCCTTGCTTCTCGCGATATGGCTTCAGGTAACGGGCACACAGGTAAAATGGCGAGTTCTAAAGTTTTTCGCAAAATCAATTTCGCTTTAGGTGGTCAATCGGCAAGTTCCACAAGGATTGTCTGAATGAGGCGCGCGCATAGACGGAAGGCGTTTCGTAGACACTAAGTGGCGCGTAGGGTAGATGAGATAACATCGAGCGAGATCTCATTCTATGTCTCTTGGCAGTCAGTCGCCTTTGGTATTTCGGTTCTTCCCCACCCCCCCTCCCCCTCCCCCGCTGGAGGGAGGCGGACGGTGAGGTTAACTCTTTTGATGACCGCTTCCGGCTATGCGCGTTATAACTACATTACACCTAATGGGAAATTAACCCCGCTTAATCTTTTCGAAATTCGCGCGGCTATTTTGTCTTTTCGAAATTTGCCACATCAATTCACCAAATTAGTTAGTCGCTATAAAGTTCAACAAGCCGAGGAAAGTGAACAGGAGGGTTACTTCGACCAAGACGGCCCCCGCTCTGCGGGGCACCAGTATGGTGGTGGCGCCGGCAATTACCGCTCTCGTGGCACCCCATGGGGTCAACAACAGACCCATTCGATTTCCACCTTTAATCAGGCGGGCAGGTCCTTCAAACAGCGACAGCCACCTTTTAACCGACGCTTTGGTCAGGCCGGCTACGTTCGTCGGCCTTATTAGCGCTTTCGTCTTGGCGCGGCGCGGCTCGACTTTGTGTAAAGAATGGCGGGGAAAATGATGGGGCAAAGGAAGGGGGGGAGGGAAAGAGAGAAGTGGGTGTGTTTACAGGTGTCTTTTCTCGGCCGCGGGCGGCGGGGGTGCTGTGAAGTGAGAGTGGAGGGAGAGAGGTGGGAGTGGAAAGTTAAAGGTGAATGTGTAAAAAGAAAAGAGGGGGAGGAAAAAGAAAAGAGAGGGGTGTCACTTTTATTTGTTTGGTGAGGGGTGGTGTGGCTGTCTATCTTCTTTGTACAGGGTGTGTTTTTCTTCCCGCTCAGGCTGTGCTTGCCTTCGCCCCGCCCCGGGACAGGGAAGGAAGGGGGGGGTGGGCGGCGGGGCGGGGGGGGCGGGGGTTGGGGCTTACGGGGACCGGGACCCGGGTCGGGGGCGGGGGCGCCGCGCGGGGGTGGTGGGGGTGGGGCCCCGCCGGCGCCGCCCAGCCGGGCGCGCCGGGCCCCGGGTATTGGTGAAGGGGGGAGGGGGGAAGAATTCCCCCCATATATTTTTGCCCCCCTGGGGCCGGGTGGCGCCCCTCCCCCTTTTTCCCTGCTTCCCAAACTTGTAAAATGGCGCCGCCCCCCTCTTTCTACACCTCCTATTTGTGTTGTTGATCTTTTTTTTGTGTTGTTGATCTTTTTTCTGCGGTTGTACTAGTGGTGTGGGGAGGGGGACTTTTTTCTGTGACTTTATTTTTTTTTATGTGAGGAGGCCGTCGGTCTGCCGCCCGCCCGCCTCTTCTCTGTGGCAATACCGATTTATCTGTGGCCAACCCGCCCACCCAAGAATGGCCCCTCCTTCCCTTCTCCCTGTCTATCTACTCTCATCCGAGTTAGGGGTAGGAGCGCTTTGTCTTTTCCCACCGTCCACTTCCCTTACGCCCGACTACGTACTATTAAACTTTTCCGGTGGCAGAATGGCGTCGAACGATGACGCAATGAAGAAGGCGACGCGGAAACGCTCGCAGGCCACGACCGGAACGGAGGACGAAGACGAGGAAGAGGTCGCCAGCGGCAAACAGCGACGGACGCCGACCAGTCCTGGTATGTGCATTGTTCTCTTTGAGGAGCTACACTTGTTGTCAGATTGTCTTGTTCCGTTGATTATTATAGAACTGTCGCCCCCTCCCGACCTGGATGCGGCCGATCCTACGGACAGAGTTCGATCTCGTCCCCGCAAGATCACTGCGCCCGTGAAGAAAGCGAAAGGGAAGGCCGCTGGCGAATCCTCTGACCTGCAGCCTCTGGGAGCTTCCCACACGGATCTCACTCTGGGCCGCCTGACAGAGGGAGGGATGGATCGCAAGCAGACGGCCGCTGCAGCAGCCAACTTGCAGCGACTCCAGGTGCGCACCCCTCTTTTGGACTTACCTTAGAGTCATGACGGGGCGTTATAGTGTCGTGTGTGTGCTCGAAGGTGGGAGTAGTGGCGGAAAAGCGGGCGGGTACATTGGCTCTCTTTTCTGTCCTACCTACTCCGCCCTTCCATTTCTTCGGTTCGGCTCATGCGTATTGTGTGTATGTTATGCTGTCGCGTTGTTATTGTTGGTAGACGTTGGTCAACAGCGAGGCCGACTTCAACCTCATCTGGCAAAGGGAGCTTTCACGCCCTAGGAGCGTAGCCAGTAATGGCAACTGGGAGGGGCAAAATTGTGTGTGTTATTTCATTGCTAATTTCGACGTCACAGCGGCGTAGGCAAAAATTTTCCCTATTCACAGCATCGAAGGCGAAATTTTTTTGCTATATACACAGCCGCCGGCAAAGATTTTGTTCCACTTGCCGAGATCTGGGTCAGTTTGTCCTCAATGCTCACTCTCCTCCCCCCCCCCCTCCCCCTGCCTCCTTGCTACGCTCCTGCTCCAGGGTGCTTTACAGTACGCCAATGGTCAGAGCCAAGCGTTACGGCTTGGAGGGTCAGAAGGAAGTGTTCGAAGAGATTTCCGATCTCTTCCTTGACTTCCGTAAGACAATGCTGTCCGACTGGGGTCATTGGCTTCAAAGTATTTATGTTGGTGGGTTGGTGCCGATCACTTTATGTCCGTTTCAAAACTACATAGTTATAGAATGTGTTGTTTAGGATTTCTCTTGCGTGTGCCACCTTCTGAAGGCGAAACAGAGTCTTCTACAGTCCGTTTCGTCTACGGAAGTACCAACACGGCCATCCTCATGAATCGCTATGTAACAGCTCGCTCATATGGTAATTTGAGACGGAAGCTGCGCACGACGCTATCCCTCGGCTCTCTTGAAGACTTCTTAGATTCCTTCTTTGCCTCGGGCCTTAGTTTCATCAAATTTTGCGAAGTCACCTTCCACAGCGTCTGTCTTGACATGACCTTCCAGTGAGAGGAGGTGCGGTTTTCAGTCGGCCAGCGCTCGAGTGTCCTTCGCTCTGGTGGGCAAGCATCGCGTCCGGCCGACTAAGCTGACTCTGCTGATGGCTGTTCTATCCTGTCGTCATCCCACCTTGAGTAAGGTGGAACTGCTTTGTCGAGCTAGGGCCCTATTAGTTCGAACCAGGTTCAATGCGGCCCGTATGGACTTCTCGCCCCATAACACCGCCTTGTTTCAATGGCTGTGCCGGTTTCTTCAACGCGACATTCTCGTCTGGAACAAATTCGACGGCGCCACCTTTTCTTTCACTCCTGGTCCCACTAGTCGCCCGCCTTGTCTTCTGGAGAGGAACCGACTTAATACTTATGCGCTCCGCGTGCGGCCGCCGCCCCAGCTGAGAAGAGCAGGCAACGCCTATGGTCATTGTTCTCGCTGCGGTGACTTCTATTTGTCCAGTCAGGAGGTCAGCCACCGGGTAGCGTGCGCTCGCCTTACAACGGACGAGCTCAAGCAAGCAATTCGGCGAGGGCGTAAGACTCAGCTGGCCTTTTCTCCGGGTAGGAAGATTCGGGCTCCCGTGTGGATACTGGACAAGATTAGACAGGCGGGCGTCGCCGTTCCAAATGAAGTTATGACGGCCCAACATCCTCTTGGGGTGTTTGATGTCGAGTCCTTTTCGTCTTCTATGGCAGCCTTTGATCGATCCACCGACGACGACGATCAGTTGCAGTATTTGGCCAGTCTTAGCTACTTCAACACTCAGCACTGCTGTTGCATTGGATTCGGCTACTATCTAGCCGACGCCGTCGAGCCCGAATTCGAAGTGTTCTGGAAGGAAGCGGGCGAGCCGCCATCTGCACACGTCGGCCGCTTTGTCGAGCGCTTGATGGCAGTTAGCGACGCCAATTTCGACTATCTCTGTCAGCGAGTATACAAACCGATACTCGAGCAGCTCGATCAGTTGGAGGCCCTCCAGACCGGCAGTGTCAGCTACACGAGGATTGGATCGCTACGGAAGCAGCTGCTGGCTTACCTGCGCGCCCAGCCTCTATTGGGCTTTCATTCAAATGCGTATGATCTATGTACATATTCTCAAGGGCTTGAAACTCTTTCACTTCTTGAGAGAGCATGCCACAGGCGGAGAATTTAGCATCTTGAAGCGCCAAACATCGCGCTATGTGGCTGTCTGTCATCAGAGAGTGAAGTTTCTGGATGTTTTGGAGTTCGTTGCTGCCAGAACGAGTCTGAGATCCTTCCATTCGACTTATCATCCCACTGGTGCCACTTTGAAAAGCTGCCTGCCCTACGAACTCTTGCGGAGTCAGCAGTCACTCGCTTTGTCTGTGGACCAGGTAGCAGCAGTCTCTTACGTTCGCAGCGGGTAAGGGAGTGGGCGGTTTCTGGCTCGCTTGTCCCCTCTTCTACTTTTGTGCAGGATTTGGGCTCAAAGCTGCCGCTGTGTTAGCCATCACCGCCCGTTCCCCTAGCCGCTGCTTGTCGCCCCTTCTTTGGCAAAATCAGCTTAATTTCGGCTTCTTCCTCTCAGATTACGTATGAGGATTTCTACAGTAGTCTAGCCGATGGAAACCTGCTCGATGTCGATTATCGCTCGTTCCACACGCTAATGGCCGCCTGCAATGGTGACGAAGCGGTCGCCCTGCAGGCCATGAAGTTGTCTGTTCCGCCACCCACCGGCCGGGAGGTTTTCCGAAAGCTGCAGGTTTTGTAGTCGCTACTTGGCCTTGCTTTCCGGCTATGTTCGGCGCTCTCCGCCGTCCCTTCCATCTTGCAGTTCGAGTGGCGTCGACAAGGACTGAAGGACTTGCGCTCAATTGTGGCACATTATCTCAAGCTAGACGTGCTCCCGACATTGACCTGTTGCATCGAACTGGCCCGCTCCTACGCAGCTCTAGGCGTCTTCCACATGTACCGACAATTCCTCACTCTTCCAAGTCTGGCTTATTCCTATTTCATCAACAACGTCCAAATGCCCGACGCCTTCCGAACCCTCAGTTCCGGTCTCTATCGGTCGTTTCGTGACTGCCTGACGGGCGGGTGAGTCCTCCCTCATCTTTCTCGTTGTCGCCGTAGCTCCAAAGTATCCTTCCCGTTCTAGGCCGTGCGTTGTGTTTCGCAGACACATTCGAGCGGGACGGAGCATTGTTCGACAGGGACAATGGGACTGCGCTGGACATAGGGCTAATTTGTGTACGAGCTTCGATTTTAACGCAATCTGCAATGTCGGCGTCTTGTCTAGCGTAAGAATAGGTGGAAGACTTGTCGACGCTGGCTCTTGTCAGACGAGTCACTCATCTGGGAAGCAGTTGGCGTTGACCTGACTTCCTTCCTTCCATCCCAAGCATGACGGCGTCGCAGATTGCGTCTATGCCTATTACATGTCCCTCCTTCGTGAACTAGAATGCCCGGTTTGTGTTTCTTCCTTCCTAACTTTGACGACAGGATATGTACTTGTCCATAAATGTTGGCTTGCCAGGTGGGTGGGTATGGAATACGATTGAAAGGGCAAGACTTCAAATACCTACCACTGGGAAGCGAACACTATCATCGTTCGCTTCAATGGCTCGGCTATTTGTCCTTCAAATTGGGCGTCGCCATTCAAACTCTGTTTTCATCGGGTGGTGAGGCGACAGTTGTCGTACCAAGCAGCGACCCAAAGAGGACTCGCCCATTGATCTTCCGAGTCGATGGTTGGGCGCCCGATCCTAAGGATCGCTCGAAGTTCATCTGTTGCGAATTTCTGGGTAGGTTATTTGACTGCCTCCTTCTTATCCCCCCCCCACCCGCGTTGTAGAGTGTGCTGCCGAGAGTCCGTCGGGAGTAAGCAGCCATGGAAGGTGTCCTAGTCATGCCCATCCCAAGGAAACGGAGAGACAGAGACAACTTCGGCAAACGACCTTGGATAGACTGAAGTTGTTACGTTCGGCTCCTAATATTACTTCTCTGTATGCAGTGTGGAGTTGTCGCTGGCTGGAGCAGGTTGTGTGATTAGCTTGCCCTTTAACAACGCCGCTAACGCGCCTCTTAGTTGCAGGTTGCGTCCAGCGAGTCGATTCGTTCCTTCTTGAAGCTGTACTACCCATCCAATTTGTCGACTACGTACCAGTCAGAGGGAGCGATGCTAGCTAGCATTGTCGATGCCGAGACAAAGGGCTATGTCTTTTGCACGCTTGAAGTGCCGCCTAAGTATTACAAGACCTTTGCCTACTTTCATCCTTTCTTCTCTAAAGTGCGCTTGAAGTCCCACGGGCTCATGTCTGAAGTGATGGCGCGTTTTAAGATGCCGAATACGCCGCAAAGTCTGCTCACGAATGTCTATAGCCTACGGAGTTGGTTTCACACGTCCACTATTCGGTACGTAGTCCTTTTTGTCTGCCCTTCCTCCGTCCGCTCGCTCGTTCACTTGCACTTCCACTCTAGCTGGGCCCACGAGAAGCTTGGCGAGCATCTCATTATCCGGGATATTGAGGCCGTGTTCCAGTCTAGGATGCTGCCCGTCTTTGCCGACGCAGTTAATAGACTGCAGGAGATGCGCGCGGAAGCAATGTGTGAGAATAAGCCCCTGAAGGCTCGCTCCATTAAGGCCTTAGGGTGAGGAGCGTTCGTTAACCCGGCGTCCGATTGGGGTGGGGTCGGTCCATCCGAGTTTCTAGTTATTTCAGCCTGTCAAATCGACTGCCCGATCTTTACGGTTCAAAAATTAGATTGGCCAACCCCCACTCACATGCGGACGTCGGGTTAAGCGAGGGGTGTTTTCGTTTGAATTTTCAAAATTCTCAGTTACAGTACCCCTTTTACGCGTCTAGAAATAGTTGTTTCGGGTCGACTATAAGGGCTCTTCACAAGTTGACCAGCACAAAGCTTATGACAGAAGCTCAACTGGCCGGCTCTCTTGTTAGTAGTCGCTTTGTGGCGGCCTATCCATTAACCTGCGCCGAGCCCAACGTTAATTCGAGCGAGCACTTGCCCCGAGACGAGCTCTATGAAGTCACGTTGACGAAAAAGTTGAAGACTTTCAACTTGCCCTACTTCATTGGATATGGTATGCACAGTCTTGGCCTTTGCGAGTTGACGTCCTAAGCTTCCCGTCTTCATCTTCTAGGTATACTCCAGGCCGCAAAGGTCGGGCTAAGCGACCTGGCAATTTGCTTCTTCGATCGATTCTTCGAGCGATCGAAATGGGAACCCGTTTATATCGATACCGTAATATAGTACATATATAGTTTTATTGTCCTTTTCCAGTAGTGTACCAATCCCCCCCCCCCCCCCCTTTCATGACTCTTTCACTGTGGCTTTCGCGCACGAGGAACTCGAGGCTAACTTGAAGCCCGATCTGTCCCCTGCCGATTTGGCTCAGTTTCAACTCGAAAAGGCGCGTCGGTTCGTAAACGAACCGGCCGGTCGACTGGCCTTTGAGTACGGCCGTTTGAAAAGGGAATATCAGTCCATAACCGAAGGCTACTGGATTGGGTGGGTGCTTCCTGTCACTCTCTCCGTCTTCCCCTTGTCACTCTTTCTTCTCCTCTTCAGATCGAAGTTGTACTATCTGGAGATTATGGGCGACAAGGGTCTGATTAGTCAGAAAATTGCCTCGCGGGGAATACAACATAATCTTTACAATACAAGCCTTTTAACTCGGCAGAACTTTCGCGATATGCTGTTCTGTGAACGCGATTTGACTATGCAGAACAGAGGCATGCAGTTCATTCCTAACATCTGCACTGTGGCGGTGTATCGTCAAATGCGCCGCTTGGGCTGCTTCTACAAGGCAGTGTTGCCGCCGGCAAGAGGACATTTATTCGGTGTCAATAGGTAGTCCCCAGACCAATCTCTGTATCAAGGTACAGAGCGTAATACTTACATATCATTACACGGCGACAACACTCCTTTCTAGAAACGCGTCGTCAATCGAGATTACGTGACAACTCAGCCGCTCGAGCTCTATCTTTTACAGAAGAATCAGGAGAGGGACAAAGCGTCCCAGAATCGACTGGGGGCAAAAGAGGAGGCGCGCCGGCGACAGCACCAGAAGGCTGTCGCCGCTGCCCGTCGGGGGGCGGCGCCTCCTTCATACGACGACGACGACGACGACGACGACGACGACAGCGGCCGGGGCAAGACGGCATCCGCCAGCAGCGATCTGCTGCGGGCCGCCGTGAACAAAGGAGTGGGCGTCATCGGCAACGTTTGTACAAATAGAACAGTCAACTACTAACCACAAATATCTCATAGTTACTCTATCGCCTTTTGAGGTCCTCTCCAAAAGCCTCCGCCAAAGCGCCGAGGAGGACGAGGAGGAGCAGGGCCAGGAGAGGGAGGAGATCGCCAGCCAGAGCGGCTCCTCGAAAGCCACCACTCCCACCTCCACACAGGGAGAGCGGCCCTTTCGTGCTGGCGCTGCTGCCCACGACGACCTGGTCGGCCAGGACAATCTACGTTCCAAAGCTGGCGCTCACGCCAGTCTACGTAGACAAACGCCACCTGTCGTCGATGCTGGGCAGCCGGCCGGCCGCGTCCGGCCCTCAGGAAGCACCCCGCGAACCGTCAGCGGTAAGTCACACCACCCCTCCTTATATGTACCAGGCTCCACCTCATGTCAATCTCTCTCGACCCCCCTCCCTCCCTATCTTTGAAGCGCCGCCGCCGTCCCAACGTCGAAGTAGTGGTGACGTCGCTGCCGCCGCCGCCGCCGCTGACAGATCCGCCAAAATCGCCGCCGCCACTGAAGCGGCCAAAGTAGGCGCCAAAAAAGGGTCTGGCAGTCGGGCTGCCGACCCAGGAACCGTTAGTTCCCCTCCCGCTGCCGCCGTCGACTCCAAAGCCGCCGGTCAGCAGCTAGCGAAGAAGGCAACCAAGCAGAAGAAGGCCACGACGGGCGTCAAAGCGGCTGCCAAGAAGGATACGGCTGCGACTAAGGCGCCATGTGAGGAAGCTGTTTGGGAGAACAGGAGACGACAGAGCATGCTTCATTCAATTCCATTTTCAGGCCAAAAGGATCGGACGGAGGAACCCGCCGTCAGCGTGGCCAACCACCCATCGCCCGTCCAGATAGCTTTCGAGGGTCGGAAACTACGAAAAGAAAGACGGCCATCGTCTGACGAAAAGACGGCCATCGCCTGACGCATCAGGCGATTGCCGTCTAGACGGCCGCGGCCTGATCGACCAGGCGATGGCCGTCTAGACGGGCATTGACTGAAGACGGCCATCGCCTGTGACATATATACTCGCCGCCCTGGGGGGCGGCGAAACAAGCTGTGTGTGTAAAAAGTTCAACCTATACTTTGTGTCTGTCAAATTCTGGTGAACAGTATAGTGAACTTTGTACACATCGTTAGCCGCATCTGGAGAAAGTGTCTTGAGAATGTGTACCTTAATGCCAAGTGCAGCTATCCCCACGACACGGGTGTCTGTACAGCTGATCTGAAGCTCAGTGATATCGCCGCGTTCGCTATATGTTATCGGCATGATACGACGTCGTTTATCTGATGTTTCCTACCTGTGTGAAAACGTCACATCCAACAAAAAAGCTTGCCAAAAGTTTGGTGCGAGCGAATTCCTGTGTCCAGCGTACGCATTTCTGTTTTCGAGTGCACATTCATCAATAAACAGCTGTTCTGGCCATCAGACGAAAATCTGGATTTTGACATTTTTTTAATTTTAGTTCTAAATATCTCGAAATTGGAATTTATTAAAAACTGTAAAACTATGTCACAAATTCTTATTGGCATACGGCCTTACCATTTCTGCGTTCAAATTCGTCAAAAAACGACGTTCTATTTTGTTGATTTATGGAATTTTGAAAAATAATCATGTATTTCTATTAAATTCCATATTTGCAAAAATTTCTCGTGCGTTACAAATTATCCGCAGTCTATACTCTTTCCATTTCTGAAGAAATTTTGCCGTTATATCGTCAGGTGAAAAAGTCGATTTTTGACATTTTCATATTTTGATTGAAAATATCTCAAAATTGCAATTTTAAAAACTGCAAAACTATGTCACAAATTCTTATTGGCATACGACCTTTCCATTCACATTCGTCAATAAATGACGTTGCATTTTAGTCAATTTATGCAATTTTGACAAATAATCGCGTATTTCTATTAAATTCCACATTAGCAAAAATTTTCTTTTGTGTTACAAATTATCCGCGGTCCATGCTCCTTCCATTTCTGAAGAATTTTCGCGGCTAGCGCATCAGACGAAAAAGTCGATTTTTGACATTTTGGAATTTTAATTGCGAATATCTCGAAAATGCGAAATTAGCAACAGAAACGGACATCGGATCCGTACTCAGCGACATCGACTCTACTTGACCACATATGTCACATTCTTTACTTCGGTGCCACTAACGGACGGACACACAGACAGACAGACAGACAGACAGACAGACATTGTCATCCGTATATATGTTACGTCCAGTTTCCGTATTCGTCCAGAATCCGTATATACGGATTCTGGACGCTGCGCTGTCCAAAATCCGTATATACGGATTCTGGACGCCACGCTGTCCAGAATCCGTATCGGAGGAAGGCGCAGGCCTATATACGTTTTCTGCACGTCCAGAAAACGTATTCGAGTGAATGCGTGCAAGGGGCTTACTCCAGCCTGAGCAGGAGGTGAAGTATACGGTGGAGTGTTCACCCCACTTACAGTCTGCACTAAAACTCGGTCGACGTCGCGCCTGGCGGGTCTCAGCTGAGGCTTAGCGCGACCACCAACTTCAGGGCGCGCTCCGCGCGCCCTGAAGTCGGTCACCGGTCGCGTTAAGCCTAAGCTTCGACCCGCCAGACAGCGACGCCGACTGACTCTTGTGATCCGTTTCTGGGCGCAGGGCGAGCCTAAGCATAGCCTGATTTCAAAGGAAAATCACACTTGCAAAGAAAATTGCACAGTTATGTAACTTAAAGGCTAATATTTTTTTCAAGTCGAAGTCAGAACGCGCTTTTGATTTTGAATATGCAACTTTTGAGTGCGAATACAGTTTTCGCTTATAAAGCGCATTTAAAATCGCAGGCAGGAGATCGTAGCCCTGAGTCTAGGCTAAGCATACTAGGCGGAGATCGTAGGCCTGAGCAGGCGGACATCGTAAGCCTGAGCAGGAGGAGATCGTAGGCCTGAGCCTAGGCTAAGCATACTAGGCGGAGATCGTAAGCCTGAGCAGGAGGAGATCGTAGGCCTGAGCCTAGGCTAAGCATACTAGACGGAGATCGTAGGCCTGAGCAGACGGAGATCGTAGGCCTGAGCCTAGGCTAAGCATACTAGGCGGAGATCGTAGGCCTGAGCAGGCGGAGATCGTAGGCCTGAGCCTAGGCTAAGCATACTAGGCGGAGATCGTAGGCCTGCGCAGGCGGAGATCGTAGGCCTGAGCCTAGGCTAAGCATACTAGGCGGAGATCGTAGGCCTGAGCAGGCGGAGATCGTAGGCCTCAGCAGGAGGAGATCGTAGGCCTGAGCCCAGGCTAAGCATACTAGGCGGAGATCGTAGGCCTGAGCAGGCGGAGATCGTAGGCCTGAGCAGGAGGAGATAGTAGGCCTGAGCCTAAGCCTAAGCCTTAGACTAAGCCTGAATCTAATACTGACTTTAAATCAAATTCATATGTTTACAGCTGCATCTTCCTCTCAAACGTTAAAAGCGCTTTGTTCAATTTCAAAAGCGCTTTCTTCATTTTCAACAATTTTAAAAGCGCATTCTTCAAAAATTAAAAGCGCAATTTTTATTTTAAGCGCTCTGAAATGAAAAGCGCTTTCTTCGAAATATAAACCGGATGTAACAGATTAAAAGCGGCGAATATTTGTCCCCTAACTTAAACACAACGGCTCCCGCCCGCCCACCCAAGTCGCGCATGCACTTCGCGAATACGGATTCTGGACGTCCAGAAAGCGTATACGAACGAGTGTTCGACCGCGCGCCTTTCTCGAATACGGATTCTGGACAGAACGGCGTCCAGAATCCGTATATACGGATTTTGGACGGCGCAGCGTCCAGAATCCGTATATACGGATTCTGGACAAATACGGAAACTGGACGCGACATATATACACCTCGCCGCGCTGAGGCGCGGCGAAAAAATGTGGAGTATATAGCGATTGTGCGCGAAACGCAGAAAAGTTGCCCGTCTGGCGTTCGTGCGTGAAGCGGCCGATTTGCAAACGGTCTTTTGCGTTGGGTGGGCCTAGTGGGTGGGCAGCGTGCACGACAAATGGGGTCACGCTGCGGGACCCCGTTGGCGGGAAAATCAAAAATTTAAATTTTCAAAGTACTGAAAAATGCATTAGGCAAGGTAGAACTCGAAGAAATACAATGTACGCGCAGACTCAGTACATCTGCTGTAATTATGTGTATCCTGGCATTTTCAGTTTTGGGAATTTTGCCAACGAGAAGAAAGAAGGAAAGTCTTCAAAATGAGCGAAGGAAGAACAGTTGGGAAGGCGAAGAAGAAGAAGTGCGACGTCCTACCGTTCCTGATGGCGCTGTTTGCGCTCCTGTGGGTGGGCTTGGCGACGGCCAGCGTCGTCATGCTTTGGTGGGGCGTGCGCCAGCTGGCCGACGAGAGGCGCATGGACGAGATGCTGACGGCGCTCGAGGTTGACCTCCGTTCCTTCGACATGCCGCGCCGACCTTCCCGTCTGCCTGCTACCTATATTGAGCGATTTCAGAAGGAGATCGCCGAAGAGCCGCCACGTCCGGCCGACTTCGACCTTCGTCTGCCGGCGGAGAAGCAGACGACGACCGAGTGGGAATGGGATAGCACACGAGCCTTCCCTGACAACGTCGGCGCGAAGGAGGGGCAACGAGATTCTGGCGTCCGCGGTCGAACGACGTCAGAGATGGGCTTGTCCTCTGCAGTCACAGAGTGGCAAACGACAACGAACAGCTGGTCCACATCCCAGGATTCGAAGTCTAGTAGCGCCGAGAACGAGTGATCTTCGTGATTCAACGTAGCTGCTACCTGCATGCCATAACTGCGGTGCAAGGGAAGCTTCCAGCATCCGTTGTAGGTACATCGACAATCATGCTATTCAACTTAGTATCCAACGTCTCGGCGTTTGTCATGGCACTCGCGGTGTAGGTACAACGTGGTAAAGGAAGTACATGACATCGATACGCTTACGTATCCAATGGCAATTTGCATCTCAGTGTGTCAGTCACCTACGAAATGTATCAGCGCTTCTATCAATATCCCAGCCAGAGCAAGCACCCTGTCCAGTTGCGCCTTGGCCTGATCTGCTCCGACTCTGGGGTCCGTCTTCTGACCAGTTGACAGCCGCAGATCTGCCGAAGCCTCAGGGCCTAAACAAAGGATTGCTGTGGCCGTTTATAGATCAAAATATTGAAACGCACTTGAGATGAGGCTTTGCTGCTCCAATAGATACGGTGGTCGAATCGACGTAACGACTCAACTCCTACGCGACAGTGTAGTCCTACTACTACATGTATCCTGTGTCCAGTCTCTCACCTTGTCCATGCGTCCGTTGAGTCTCTCGACCCTGTCCCCGTGGTTGGGGTGGGTGGAGACGAGGTCCAAAGGTTCCAAAGGTCTCGGACATTACCATCTATGCCAAGCAGATCGTTGACATGGTTTGAATTTTCAGTCTCGCTCACTCCAACTATAAGTAGGCAAAATGGCAAAATAGCCCATGATTACAAGAAACATACATAGCTGTAAGGGTTGGGAGTTCCTGACGAGCCTCCCCAGCCTGGGTGTCGAACTTTAGAGGCGAAAAACCCTGTACCGTTTTCAGAATTCTTACGTCATACAACAAACCCCTCACAACGTTTAGGCTAGGTAAGTTAGGATTAAGTTACATCTACAGTATCTTAAGTCTACTCATATTGAAGCGCAACTGAGATGAGGCTTTGCTTCTCCAATAGATACGGTGGTCGAATCGACGTAACGACTCAGCTCCTACTTACATGACAGTGTAGTCCTACTACTACATGTATCCTGTGTCCAGTCTCTCACCTTGTCCATGCGCCCGTTGAGTCTCTCGGCCCTGTCCCCGTGGTTGGGGTGGGTGGAGACGAGGTCCAAAGGCTCGCTTGGGGCGGCTCCAGCCTTGCTACTGGCCCAACCGCCATACCATGCCTCCGGCCCACCCAAGGCAGCGCCACATAGCCAGGATCGGTCCGCCGGGCCGGTCTAGAAGGGTGATTGTGTACGGCACACACTCACAGACAGATAGACAACTAGGGACTAAGGGGCAGAATTAAATTAAACGCAATTAATTTAAGTACTACTTTGACTCATTTTTAATCAAACAAGATTAGTAGATGGGGGCAAAGCCCCTAGGGTACTCCTCCCCTCCTTCAGAACAATTTTGGAAGGTAAGTGGGCTTACAAATGATAATGCCGACTAACTAATGAGATGGATCAGTGGCATCTCCTGGCCACTTCGATTGCTTAGCGATAGCAAATTCGGAATCGCAATCCCCTAAAGCCTCACATTCGACAAATAACACGGCTAGCTTCAGATGAAAGTTGTCACTTAGTGGTATGGTAACAAGCAAAATCTTCAAAAATAGTCTCAAGTGTCTCCAAAACGAACAAGCTCCAGTATTAAAAAGTTGAGTTTCTATTCTGACTGACATTGCAAAGAGTTGCGTTCTTTCTGCAGAGAGTGTGAGAGTTCATCGCCCGCATGCTCAGCTTCATGAGCCCCCACTTCGCAAGAGGGTATTGCATAGCAATATTGATTTCGCCAGCGATTTGGCTTTTAGAGCAAGAACATCCCTCTTTCAGGCAACGCTTTTAAAAAAGTGACAAAAACTTGTAAAAGTTTTGGCAAACAATTGACAGAGCACAAAAGAGCGCACTACGAGCAATCAAACTGTCGCGCTTCTGCATGTAGCAAAGAGCGATCTTAGTGTTAAAATCTCGAGAATGGCGTTTTCTGCAGTGCGTTGTTGCGTTATTGAAAATGTATTGCTGCCGCATGAAAAAGCACGCCGAGCGCTTTCACATGACGTGCCGATTGCAGCTCTATGACGTAAGACGAGCGAGTTAGAGCCATTTTGTGCTTTTGCAGTTGCACTTTCGAGTTGCTGTAACTCGCGAAATTCAAACTTTTGAGTTTCGACCAATGGGAGAACAAATGATCATTGAATCGTGAGCTATCCAATAAGCTCGAGATCGTCTCTCTACGGCGCAAGTTGAGCGAGTTAGAGCGATCTTAGCGTCAAAATCCTGAGAATGGCGTTTTACGCGGCGCGTGTTTGCGTAATTGAACGAACTTTTGTAGCCGCATGAAAGAACACGTCGAGAGCTTTCACCTGGCGTGTCGATTGCCACTCTACGACGTAAGACGAGCGAGTTAGAGCCGTTTTGTGGTTTTGCACCTTCGAGTTACTGTAACTCGCGAAATTCAAACTTTTGGGTTTCGCGAAATTCAAACACACACACACACACACACACACACACACACACACACACACACACACACACACACACACACACACACACACACACACACGCACGCACGCACGCACGCACGCACGCACGCACGCACGCACGCACGCACGCACGCACGCACGCACGCACGCACGCACGCACGCACGCACGCACGCACGCACGCACGCACGCACGCACGCACGCACGCACGCACGCACGCACGCACGCACGCACGCACGCACGCACGCACGCACGCACGCACGCACGCACGCACGCACGCACGCACGCACGCACGCACGCACGCACGCACACGCACACACGCACACACGCACACACGCACACACGCACACACGCACGCACGCACGCACGCACGCACGCACGCACGCACGCACGCACGCACGCACGCACACACACACACAACACGCACACACACGCACACACACACGCACGCACACGCGGACAATAGCGTCCGTATATATACCGGGTGTCCCAAAAAAAAGTATCCACTTTTTCACCGGCCCATTACTCGCGACTGCGACGACGTATCTCAACCAAATTTTGCACTTTCATACACTATAGTGTTGTTAATCGGTTCACCAAGTTTTGTTAGCAAAAGCCTGACACACGCATAGCTACAGTCGTTTAAGCGAGGTGCATGCAAAACCGCTTTGACCCACGCAGTCCCCCTACGTTCCAGCTGACAAACTGCAACCAAGTATTACTCAGATTAACGTAAGAGGTCGACATATTACAGCATGGCAGATTTGGCCTCCGATTGTCATCCGTGGGCCTCAACAGCACATTTCAGCCTGTCGCGAAAGCCTCGATTCCGTCGTTCAAAGAATGCATGGCGAAATCACGTCCTGTGGAAGGTCATCCCAGACTCAGCAAATCTTTGCTTTCAGGGCATCAAATGATTCAAACGTGGTGCTTCGGTTCTGTTTTATCCACTTTGTCGACATTATCTGCATTGGCAACAGTCACAGCAGGTTGTCGTCAAGCGACGTCGTTTAGCTTGAAGTGCGTGCAGAACGCGAAGAGATTCTGGCGCAAGCAGTTTATATGCTCGTAAATCAAGCTGTACTAAAGCGATTGGGCTACAATTTGGCACACTCATGTACAACACATCTGGGTATATGTACACCAAGTCTCGTCAAAATTGATTCACAGGGGCGCAGACAGTGAGCTGGAGAAAAAGTGGATACTTTTTTTTGGGACACCCGGTACTCTCCGCCCTGGGGGGGCGGCGAAAAAATTGGGCAGTTATAGCTGATCGAGGCTACGGTAGGTTATACGCATACGCATACGCATATACCGCGGTATGGCGTTTGAAAATACGCATACGCGTATGCATTAATCGGTATGACTTCAGAAAATACACATAAGCATACGCATTCAAGAATTCTCATACCGCCGCTCCTATACCTGAAGCACTGCCCGCCCATATGACCATACTAGCCGTTCCTTCCTGTTGCAGAAGAATTTGTGTGATCTGAATAGCACGGAATGTAGTCGTCAATGGCCGTAAGGTCCTGTTGCATAATCTGTCCTGTTGAAGGTCTGTCCGTTGCAAGGTTGTCCTGTTGTGAGCCAACGGCGGTGGTCGCCTCGTGCACGCGCCGCAACGTCCGTCCTGTTCATTATCAAGGTCTGACCTGTTGCAAGGCCTGTCCTGTTGCAAGGTCTGTCCTGTTGCAAGATTTGTCCTGTTGCAAGATTTGTCCTGTTGCAAAATCTGTCCTGTTGCAAGATTTGTCCTGTTGCAAGATCTGTCCTGTTGCAAGATTTGTTCTGTTGCAAGATCTGTCCTGTTGCAAGATCTGTCCTGTTGCAAGATCTGTCCTGTTGCAAAATCTGTCCTGTTGCAAGATTTGTCCTGTTGCAAAATCTGTCCTGTTGCAAGGTCTGTCCTGTTGCTCCTGTTGCTTGTCCTGTTGCAAAATCTGTCCTGTTGCAAGGTCTGTCCTGTTGCTCCTGTTGCAAAATCTGTCCTGTTGCAGAAGGTCTGTCCTGTTGCGAGCCAATGGCACTGGTCACCTCGCGCGACCATTCTGTTGCAACGTCTGTACTGTTGAAACATTTGTCCTGTTGCAGAAAGTCTGTCCTGTTGCACGCCGACAGCGCTGACTGCCTCGCGAACGCGCCGTACAAAGCGCCGCGCAAAACAAATGATAGAGAGTGGGCATATTTTCCTGTTGCAAAATCTGTCCCGTTGCAAGATTTGTCCTGTTGCAAAATCAGGCCTGTTGCGAGCCAATGGCACTGGTCGCCTCGCGCGACCATCCTGTTGCAACGTCTGTACTGTTGCAAGATTTGTACTGTTGCAGAAAGTCTCTCCTGTTGCAAGCCAACGGCGCTGACTGCCTCGCGATCGCGCCGTACAAAGCGCCGCGCAAAACAAATGGTAGTGGAGAGCCGCCAGATCCAATGCGAGCTAAGGGGAGCGAGCCTGATTGAGCGGCGACGGTGCCTTGCCGTACTGTTCAGGCGATGCCTGCGTTGAAGGCAGGCAGCAACAGGCGGCGCTGGCCGTGCAGCGATTGATTGCCGCCGCTGGCGTCCCGCTGGCGTTAGGCGCGCGCGTGCTGAAGCGTCGCGTGGCGAAGTGCTAGCGAGGCAAGCGCATGCTGAAGCGTCGCGTGGCGAAGTGCTAGGGAGGCAAACCTCTACGGACGGACGGACACTACACCTAGCTAGCTTAGTAATGTAGATTATTTATTTGCCTACGTACGAATTCTGGCATAGCCCTTGGTTGTGGGTTGCCGTCAAGGCGGTAAACATCCCCTGCTACAGAGTCTTATCTGTCCTAGTCAGGGCCCAGCGACTGGACAGCGTTTGCCTTGCTCTTCTTGGGAAGGAAGTGACGGAGAGAGAGAGAGAGAGGAGAGAGCGAGAGTCGAAAGAAAGGTTGGGTGACAATGCCGTCGCATCCCACTTAGCTCAGGTCGGTCGACTCGACATGAGGAGGGGGCTGTCGATGGCCGGCCGCTGCTGGATCTCCTCCTTGCCCGTTTTCCTGTTGGATTGTTATGGCACACTAGCAGGTAGTGTACCACTACATCTGCAATAGTATTAGAGAACAGGGTGAGCTCCAATCGTTGTACAGTTGCAGCTCTGGCCAGTGATGATGTCGTCGGCAGCAGAAGCGACGGCGAGTACAGAGTCCAGGTCAAGTTCGAGGTGTCGTGGCAAAGGACGGCTACCGTGTACGAGCAAAACAGCGCTCGTCCCGTGTTCTTCGACGTTGACCAACAGATCTGGTTCGCTTGCTGCAGCTACCTTTGAGTGACATGATTTACTACGTATTTTCGTGGCCGTGCATCTGGTACGCATGTACTGTACGTACACCGTTGCGTCTCCTTGGCGCAGGCGCGGCCGCAGCATCGTCGAGAGCGACGCCTGCGCGCCCAACGCAACTGTGGACGTCGACGTCCACGGAAAGAACTTCATTCTCGGCGACGGACTGCACACAACGACGATGGCCGTCAACAGCCAAAGGTGCCGACGCTTCTTCCCTCGCCAGTATCAATGTACCGTAATTACGCCAATAAGCCCTCCCCCTCCCCTTCACCAACTTGTACGTCATGCCGGATAAAGTCGAGGTGTGGAGGGGTCTCATTAGAGTATTCACATCAACAACGCAGTTTTTTATACTCCACAAAAAAAGTGTGGAGTATATAGCGTTTGTGCGCAAAACGCAGAAAGTTTGAGTCAACGGCGTTCGCGCGTGAAGCGGCCGATTTGCAAACGGTCTTTTGCGTTGGGTAGGCCTAGTGGGTGGGCAACCTGCACGACATATGGGGTCACGCTGCGGGACTCCGTTGGCGGGAAATTCAAACTTTTAAATTTTCAAAGTACTGAAAAATGCATTAGGCAAGGTAGAACTCGAAAAAGTTGCAGATAATGTATATACTATCTTTTGATATGTTGTAGTACTCGATAGGGCCGAGGGTGGAAAAAATGAATTGGATCGCTGCGGGACCCATTTTGGCGCCAAATTTGAAAAATTCACGATTTTTCGCTATTTTCCGACTTTGACGGTTTGCTGTGCGCGATAGGTAGCAGCTAGAGCCGCGAGACCGCTTTTGGTGCTCCTTCCCAGATGTCCTCTATCGAGTGAGCCATGAACGGAGAAAATCGGTTGAGACACAAAAAAGTTATCTTGGTGAAACTTTTTTGACTCCGGGGTCAAAAATTGCGCTTTTCGCGTTTCGACGTCTGTAGCGCCCGAATGCGTTGCGGGATCGTTCCAAATGTGGTTCTAAACGATTCTACGTTGAAATCTGGTCCAGAAAAGTGTTTTTGAGAAATTTTCAGAGCTACAGTAACCCTGCCGCGTCCATTTGAATTTTGGGCGTCGGGTCGACTTTGGCAATATTATACTTGATTTCGGGGTTTTCGGGGGCGCTGATTACGAATTTGGCATTCGTTTAGCGCTTAGATGATGTTTGAACGTACCTACGACGAAATCGCATGCTACCGTACCCCAAGTGCAGAATTTCAGTTCCCGGAGTCCATAGGAAACTAGGGGTGTTGTATGTTGATTCTGGGGTATTCTGGGATGTAGACCACGAATTCAGCATTGCTTTTGCGATTGGGGGTGTCAAGAGGCCACAACAGCAGAATGTCACCGTGCGTAGGAGTTCAAATTTGTGGAGTATACTGCGTCCCCCGGACGACTTGCCTGGTTGTCACTGTTTTGTTTGTTTGGAGTTGTGACGCGGCTAGTCGACGCCGGCTTTAGTCCAGGTCCTCCGCTCGTGGTCCCGTTCAACGCGGACGTCTCGGTGCGGGTCAGAAACAGCCTGACGACAGAAGGACTGACACTGCACGTCCACGGATTGGACAACAAGTGGTTCTTTGACGGAGTCGCCTTCGTGCAGCAGTGCCCTATCCCAGTTGGCTCGGTGTTCACCTACAGGTCGGTGCGCATCTGCTGCTGTACTTCGAAGAAACTGCGAGCGTTCTCGTTCACTGCCAGATTCCGAGCGGACCAACCCGGAACCCACTGGTATCACGGACACTTCGGCCCCGACAGGGCAGATGGGTTTCTGGGAGCTTTCGTGGTTCTTGAGAAGGACCCCACTCTCCAACTACCGTTTGGGTCGACAGTTCCTGACGCGCAACACATCCTGGTGCTGGAGGACAAGCAGTTGCCAAGTGAAGGCAGGGATAAGTACCTCAACGAACGAGACTATACTTGGAGGTACTCTAGATGTGCCGTGTGGTGACTGGGAAGCAGCCGGTCCACAACTGCGTGATTGACTCAGATTTGGCTACGGCTTGGACGACCACGACAAGTGCTACGTGACGCCGGTGACCTTCGACGGCACCGAGATCGGCGGCGCTTCCGTACTCTCGGCCATCACCGTCAACGGGAAAGGATGGCACAGGCAGGAGGTGGAACTTCGAGATCCCCGTTACGTGATCGACCGTCTGCCTGGTCCGTCTTAGGACGGACTTCTTAGGCCGATTTTCTTCTCTTCAGGATATCTTGCTGAGACCATTTTGCTTGCCGATCGAGACGTTTGCAGTCGCTCCAGGGGAGACGGCTCTGTTTCGCTTGATTCACGGAGGCATCAGCTATCCGCTTGTCGTGTCCATAGAGAGTGCGTTTGTACATACCATGTACTAGCCGTTCCTTCCTGTTGCAGAAGAATTCCACAGATTTGAATAGCATGGAATGTAGTCGTCAATGGCCGAAATGTCCTGTTGCATGATCTGTCCTGTTCAAGGTCTGTCCGTTGCAAGGTCTGTCCTGTTGTGAGCCAACGGCGCTGGTCGCCTCGCACGCGCGCCGCAACGTCCGTCCTGTTCATTGTCAAGGTCTGACCTGTTGCAAGATTTGTCCTGTTGAAGGGTCTGTCCTATTGCAGGGTATGTTCTGTTGCAAGACCTGTTATGTTGCAAGGTCTGTTCTGTTGCAAGGTCTGTCCCGTTGCAAGGTCTCTCCTGTTGCAAGGTCTGTCCTGCTGAAAGATCTGTCCTGTTGAAAGATCTGTCCTGTTGCAGGGTCTGTCCTGTTGCAAGATTTGTCCTGTTGCAAAATCTGTCCTGTTGCAAAATCTGTCCTGTTGCAAGGTTTGCCCTGTTGCACGATCTGTCCTGTTGCAAGATGTGTCTTGTTGCAAAATCTGTCCTGTTGCAAGATTTGTCCTGTTGCAAAATCTGCCCTGTTGCAAGATTTGTCCTGTTGCAAAATCTGTCCTGTTGCAAGGTCTGTCCTGTTGCACGATCTGTCCTGTTGCAAGATGTGTCCTGTTGTAAGATCTGTCCTGTTGCAGGGTCTGTTCTGTTGCAGGGTCTGTTCTGTTGCAAAATCTGTCCTGTTGCAAGATGTGTCCTGTTGCAAAATCTGTCCTGTTGCAAGGTCTGCCCTGTTGCAAGATTTGTCCTGTTGCAAAATCTGTCCTGTTGCAAGGTCTGCCCTGTTGCACGATCTGTCCTGTTGCAAGATGTGTCTTGTTGCAAAATCTGTCCTGTTGCAAGATTTGTCCTGTTGCAAAATCTGCCCTGTTGCAAGATTTGTCCTGTTGCAAAATCTGTCCTGTTGCAAGGTCTGTCCTGTTGCACGATCTGTCCTGTTGCAAGATGTGTCCTGTTGCAAAATCTGTCCTGTTGCAAGATTTGTCCTGTTGCAAAATCTGTCCTGTTGCAAGATTTGTCCTGTTGCAAAATCTGTCCTGTTGCAAGGTCTGTCCTGTTGCACGATCTGTCCTGTTGCAAGATCTGTCCTGTTGCAGGGCCTGTTCTGTTGCAAGATTTGTCCTGTTGAAAGATCTGTCCTGTTGCAAGATCTGTCCTGTTGCAGGGTCTGTTCTGTTGCAATACCTGTTGCAAGATCTGTCCTGTTGCAAGATTTGTCCTGTTGCAAAATCTGTCCTCTTGCAAGGTCTGTCCTGTTGCAAAATCTGTCCTGTTGCAAGGTCTGTCCTGATGCAAGATCTGTCCTGTTGCAGGGTCTGTCCTGTTGCAAGATCTGTCCTGCTGCAGGGTCTGTCCTGTTGCAAGATTTGTCCTGTTGCAACATTTGTCCTGTTGCAGAAAGTCTGTCCTGTTGCAAGCCAACAGCGCTGACTGCCTCGCGAACGCGCCGTACAAAGCGCCGCGCAAAACAAATGATAGAAAGCGGGCAGATTTTCCGGTTGCAAGATCTGTCCTGTTGCAAGATTTGTCCTGTTGCAAAATCTGTCCTGTTGTAAGATCTGTCCTGTTGCAAGATCTGTCCTGTTGCAGGGTCTGTCCTGTTGCAAGATCTGTCTTGTTGCAGGGTCTGTCCTGCTGCAAGATCTGTCCTGTTGCAAAATCAGTCCTGTTGCAAGGCCTGTCCTGTTGCAAAATCAGTCCTGTTGCAAGGTCTGTCCTGTTGCAAGATTTGTCCTGTTGCAAGATCTATCCTGTTGCAAGATTTGTCCTGGTGCAAGATCTGTCCTGTTGCAAGATCTATCCTGTTGCAAGATTTGTCCTGTTGCAAGATTGTTGGCAGGATACCTACCAAGCCTCTCCACCAAGCCTCTCCACCTGGTCTGCATCTTTCTGTGTTTCTTTCCTTCTTCCTGTTCCTTTGGGTTCTTTGGGTTGTGTTTTGGCTGTTTGAGGTGGTACATACATATACATACTGTGTACGTCGTGCGTACTGCTTCTTCTGCTCGTGTCTCCCCTTTACTTCAGCCACCACGACGAACGGTACCTCTCTCGTGATCCCTTCCTGTTCTCGTGGCGCTCTCTATCTCTACTTCTCCCAAGTTCGAACGGCCGCCAGACTTCCCTGCACTACCCCTGCTCATCCCAGAAGACTCTTACAGCGATTGCCATCGACATAGTCTTCTGTGAACTGTCTACTGTACTTATAATTGCTCTAGAATCACATGATCCCTTGATTCTTGGATCTGTCTGGCGACGCCTGTGAGCCGTGTGGCATTCGTGTGTCCGACCGACGTAAAGTGTCGTCCCTTTTACCCCTCTCTGCCCTTGCTTGTGTGTGTTTGGCCCGGTAGGCCAGTAAAGCGTTTATTCGCAACCAAGCGCCAAACTACAACGGCTTCAAGCCAAGCGATCGACGGAAGCTTCTCCGAACGGCGAATTCTTCGAGCAGGGAGGCGTATATTGCTTTTGTTGCTTCATTTGGGTATAGCTAGCTGGGCGCAGGACCAGTCGGGCCAGGGTCCTGTCACCAAATGGCGTGGCCTTGGATTCTATAACACGCTTCCATCTTTCCAGAGCAACGGAGAGAGCGACTGGGCGACGTCAAGGGACCCGCACAGGTGCTGCCTTTCGGGCCAACGACGGTCGTCAGTCAAGGAAGCGCGCGCGGGCGTGAGCTCTATGAGAGAGCGAACTTCGCGACGGGAGCCCTACCCTTCCCAGGTGTGCGCAAGCTACCACCCGTGTTGAACGTGCATGAAAACGCGCTCCGCTGCATACGCTTCACCGCCGCTTCCGGGAGAAACAGAAGCAGAAGCTGAGCGCCGCTTTCGATCTGTGCTTGCGTCGCCGTCAAATTCATTCGCAATGTCAGCGCTGCAAGACCCAAACGATGCAAATTGCCAGGAGTGCGGCCTATTAGTCGACACAAGGCAGAACGGCGATGAGTTCGTCGACTGCGTTTGCGCAAAGTTGGTGCATAAGGCTTGCTTAGTCGCGGAGAGTGTTAGGAAACCGAAAGGCGCGAGGGTGGGCCGTTTCTTTTGCGTGTTCTGCTTGGCGAACAACGTTCATACCACCACTGAGAAGTCTCTTATGGAGACGGCCAATCAGCTGAAGGCGAACCGGCAGACGGCGGCGGCCGAGGCGGCTGCGCGCGCGTTTCAACAGCAAGCCTTGGCTGAATCGGCGGCCAGCGCGGCGCAGCAGTTTGTTGGGGCGACGGGGACGCTGCCCAATCCCGGAGGGGGAGGAGGGGGCGCCAACGCGTTTGCCTTGCTTTCTGGCGCCGCTTCCACAACGAGCTCTCAGCCGCAGAGTCAGACGTTGGCTCTACCACCAGCGCCCATTCATAACGGCTCTCCTCTGCCTGCGTCGGCCGACGACAACGCTTCCGCGCAGCAACAGCAACAGCCTTCGGTCGCGCCGCTTTTGCCGCAGCCAGTCATACCTCATGCGCCCCCACCTGCCTCCGGGGGAGGAACGGCTACGAGCGCGCCGCTGCAACAGAAGATGGATCTGCACGATCGGCAGTTGGCGGCCATCCAAAATCAACTAGGCGCCATGACCACGTTGCTACAGCAGTTAGCCGCTGCACAGGGCACGACACAAGCGCCGCCGGCCGCCGCGCAGTTTGCGCCGCCGCCAGCCGCGCAGAACGCTACATCGGCGCCACCGCCCACAGCGCAGACGGCTACGCAGCTGACATTCGCGCCCCAACCAGCTCCGCCAGCAGCGGCGGCAACATTAGCGTTCCTCAATCAGACGCCGACCGGCCCCCCCAGAACTTCGTCGACTAGATACGGCGCCTCCGGCTCCCAGCAGCAGCAGTCATCGTTTGCGCAAGCGACGGCGCCGGCCTTTCAGCAGGCAAACTCGATGCTCGCAGCGTCGTCGGCGGGACAGCCTGTTTCGTGGCGGCAGCCGCTTGGCGCTTCTTTGACCCCTCAGCAGCGCAAAGAGCGAATCGATTTAATGAAGGCGCTTTCGACTATTTCCCCCTACCGCGGCTACGGGCGAGACGGGCGCGAATTTGACACGTTTATGAAGTCGGTCACACGTCTCCTCAACAGCCTGGACATTCCGCGCGACATGTGGGTCGATTTACTCCTCACCGTCCTCGCTGATTCCCCCCTCCAGTTGGCTGAGCAGACGCTAGACGTGTATGGGGAGGACTGCGATTTCGATTTGCTCGTAGGGGTATTAGACGCCGTCAACCGTGTGTCCAAGCAGCCTTGGGGCTTCCAGAGGGAATTCCATTTGAAGCGGTGGAACTGGACAACCGAACCGTTCGACGAGTTCTACGCCGAGTGTCGTCGCCTCGTCAGTAAGGGTTGGCCCGGGAATCCTAATCAATGGGAGGAGCACCTCCGCCAGCGCCTCAAAGCTTGCGTCCCCGAAGAATGGCATCCGATGATAGTCGCCGGCGCGCACTGGGACCTGAATACGCTGGTTTCCAACTTGCGCGAGATGGCGTTGCTATCGAAGTTTTGCATCGACGGGTCGGACAAAAGCCGCGGCAAAGGTGGGGGGCAGGCCACCCGTAAGGGAGGACAGGGTCCCGACGCGTCCACCACCCCTCCAGACGGCGCCCAGGGAGGCCAACAGCAGCGTAAGGGGGCGAAGGACCCCAATAACCAATCGGCGCCCCGCGCGGCGGGCGACACCGACAACCACGCGACGACCACACAGAGTAAGGGTGGGCAGCCCCCTCCTAAAAGTGGGCCCAGAGGCGTCTCTGGAGGTCCCATGGGGCAGGAGGGCGGGCCGAGACCCCCCTTGACGTGTTTCAACTGCGGTCAGCCAGGCCACCGCAAGATTGACTGCAGAAACCCACCTGAGCCTGGCGGGCAGGCGCGCGCGGCGCAAAACGGCGATAGAGAGGAAGGCGGAGGCGCGCATTACAACGACGGCGGCAGCAGAAACGGCGACGGCGACAGTCTGCAAACTACGCAGTCCTATGACGAGATCTTAGGCGAAGTCTCAGGCAGGGCGTGCATGGCCATCGCAGAGGAAGCGCCACCGCAGACTAGCCAACGGCCGCATACGCACACGCGCGATCGTGTAAACTCCCCCTCTCTACTCGTGTACGTAGAAGGCGCGCCCCTGGAAGTTGTGTGCGACACGGGAGCAACAACGGGAATCATGATCCCCCTTACTACCTTCCGCGCAGTGCTATCGTCGGCTCTCTCTAAGGAGACGTGGCGTCAGAAGTTCCAGACGATGGGCAACCGTGGTGGCATTCGGCAGTGTGACGGCGGTCGTTTGAAGAATGTGGCGTCTGCGTGGGTGGAAGTCACTTGTCACGGCCGTTCAGCGCTAACCGAGTTGCGCATCATAGACATGCCAGCAGAGATGGGCACTCTAATGGGCATGCAGGCGCTCTACAATCTGGGCTTCCAAATGTTGTCTCCGAGGGGGGTGCCTCTCATCGTACCAGCCTTAACCGAGGGCGCGGCAGGCGGTGGGCGACAGCTGCTAACGGACAGCCAGCAGAAGGCGACGGCGCCGGCGGCGGCGCTGAAGCTACCAGACGGCTCGGAGTTTGGAGGGCAAACCGGGGTGGCTCTAACGGAGAAGGCAGCTCCGACGCCAACGGCAGTGTCGCAGCAGCGTGTCGCTTACGCATTCGAGCGCGAGGCGAGCAAGCCTCAACACATTACGCCGCCCCCTACGACCATGCTTTCTCCCGTGCCCGCGTATCCCCTTAAGCCCCGCACGGTCACTTCGTGCCGCCGTGTGACTACTCGCGCGCAAGCAGCTGCGGAAAAAAATCAGCAATCGTCGTCGGGTGCGACTGCAGCGCCCCCTGTCGACGACACGAACGCAGCGCTTCCCACCAACAGTTCGACCGTGACGCCTTTTACCGACAGCACAACTACGGCGCCCACTACTGATGGCACGAGCGCAGCGCATCCGATCGCCGACGCAAGCGCAGCGCCCCGTATCGACGGTACGAACGAAGCGATCCCTATCGCCGATGCAAGTGTTGTGCACCCTATCGCCGGCGCGAGCGCAAAGCACCCTGTCGACGCCGCGACGGCAGCGCCCCCTGCCGGCGACGCAGAGAAACCGTCGGACGAGCTGTCCCAACCCAAAAGCGACGATTCCGCACCTCCGCCTGCTTCGAGTGTTGAGCCGCCGCCGCACGGCGTTGTCATTCGGCAGGAAGGCACCACTGAAGCAGAACCGGCGGAGAAGAATTGGGCCGTCCACGTCCATGAGTGGGAACACAATGGCGACCTAGAGAGAATTCGAGAAGCGCAGCGCTTAGATCTCGCGTTAGCCAAAATTATCGATCAATTAGCCGTCGGCCCTGTGTGCACCTCCACGCGCGATTACTATCTGCAGCAGGGCGTGCTCTATGTCCACTCGAAAATTGGCGACAAGCTAGTAGTGCCTAAGCAGGAGCGCTACACGCTGATCAAAGAGGCGCATTCTAGTCTGACCGGTGGCCACTTCGGTCCTAGAAAGTGCCTGAAGCGGCTGCAGCGGCGCTATTATTGGCCGGGACTCGAGTCGGACATTTGGAAGCACCTGCGCGCGTGTGTGACGTGTGCTGCGCGCCAAGGACATCATCAGCAGGAATCGGCCAGTCGCCTGCAGCGAGACGCCGTCGCTCGTCGTGTGATCGACCGTGGTGCGTCGTGCGGGTCTCCGCTGTGTGAGCGCAGTTTGGCCGAATTGCTATTCGACGCCCCGGCGCAGTGCAACCACCTACAGTACTACCACTGCGGCGACGATGACTGCGAGAAGTGCGCCAATTCCCTTCCCCACTCAGACGGCAGCGCGGCGGCGAGCTCGCGTAGTTTCCAGGCCTACCACCGCAAGTCCCAAGCGCCTACGCTGCCCTCCACCGCACCACCACTTTCGCGCTTCCTGCCCTTGGTGCCTCTGACGACCTCTCAGAGTGTTGTCCAGACTCCCCCTGACCGCACGCTGTTAGCCATTCGGTCCAGGCGTAGTGTGAGTCGAGGCAGCCATAGCAACGGAGTAGGAAGGCGCAGCTCTAGCCCTAGTGATGGCGCTCCCATTAGCCAAGTGAAAGAACCTTCCCCCGCGAGGCCCCTCAGCACAGTGTCTGCCCCAGCGGAGGAAGAGGAGGATCCCAACCTGGAGGAGGAAGACAACCCCAGCATCTACCCCAGCCCCTTTTCCCGACGAGTCTAGCAGCCCGGGGTCCGGTCTCAACAGAGGGGGAGGAAGTTGTTGGCAGGATACCTACCAAGCCTCTCCACCAAGCCTCTCCACCTGGTCTGCATCTTTCTGTGTTTCTTTCCTTCTTCCTGTTCCTTTGGGTTCTTTGGGTTGTGTTTTGGCTGTTTGAGGTGGTACATACATATACATACTGTGTACGTCGTGCGTACTGCTTCTTCTGCTCGTGTCTCCCCTTTACTTCAGCCGCCACGACGAACGGTACCTCTCTCGTGATCCCTTCCTGTTCTCGTGGCGCTCTCTATCTCTACTTCTCCCAAGTTCGAACGGCCGCCAGACTTCCCTGCACTACCCCTGCTCATCCCAGAAGACTCTTGCAGCGATTGCCATCGACATAGTCTTCTGTGAACTGTCTACTGTACTTATAATTGCTCTAGAATCACATGATCCCTTGATTCTTGGATCTGTCTGGCGACGCCTGTGAGCCGTGTGGCATTCGTGTGTCCGACCGACGTAAAGTGTCGTCCCTTTTACCCCTCTCTGCCCTTGCTTGTGTGTGTTTGGCCCGGTAGGCCAGTAAAGCGTTTATTCGCAACCAAGCGCCAAACTACAACGGCTTCAAGCCAAGCGATCGACGGAAGCTTCTCCGAACGGCGAATTCTTCGAGCAGGGAGGCGTATATTGCTTTTGTTGCTTCATTTGGGTATAGCTAGCTGGGCGCAGGACCAGTCGGGCCAGGGTCCTGTCACCAAGATCTGTCCTGTTGCATGATTTGTCCTGTTGCAAAATTTGTCCTGTTGCAAGATTTGTCCTGTTGCAAGATTTGTCCTGTTGCAAGATTTGTCCTGTTGCAGAAGGTCTGTCCTGTTGCGAGCCAATGGCGCTGGTCGCCTCGCGCGACCATCCTGTTAAACGTCTGTACTGTTGCAACATTTTGTCCTGTTGCAGAAAGTCTGTCCTGTTGCAAGCCAACAGCGCTGACTGCCTCGCGAACGCGCCGTGCAAAGCGCCGCGCAAAGCAAATGATAGAAAGTGGTCAGATTTTCCGGTTGCAAGATCTGCCCTGTTGCAAGATTTGTCCTGTTGCAAAATCTGTCCTGTTGCAAAGGTCTGTCCTGTTGCGAGCCAACGGCGCTGGTCGCCTCGCGCGACGATCCTGTTGTAACGTCTGTACCGTTGCAGCGTCCTGTTGCAGAAAGTCTGTCCTGTTGCAAGCTAATGGCGCTAACTGCCTCGCGAACGCGCCGTACAAAGCGGCGCGCAAAACAAATGCTAGAGAGGGTGCCGATTGTCCTGTTGCAAGATCTGTCCTGTTGCAAGCGAAATAGTCGCTGAAGCGGCTAGAATTGCCTGCGCGAGCATTGTCGTACTGTTCGGCTCTGTTGCAATTGCACATTGCAAGGTTCTCTGCTGTACCGCGCACTGCCGCACTGTTCGCTTTTCAAGGCTCTGCTACCGTGCATTGCCGTACTGTTCAGGCAAAGCCTACGTTGAAGGCAGGCAGCAACAGGCGACGCTGGCCGTGCAGGGATTGATTTTCTGCGGTCGATCGATCAAAGCGAGCGAGCTTCTCTGCGGGATGCCGCTGGCGTCCTGCTGGCTTTCTAGCGCGCGCGTGCTGAAGCGTCGCGTGGCGAAGTGCTAGCGAGGCAGGCGCATGCTGAAGCGTCGCGTGGCGAAGTGCTAGGAAGGCAAGCGTTACGGACAGACGGACAAAACACCTAGCTGGCATAGTAATGTAGACTAGGGTCTATAGCCCGTGGATGACGCATTGCACCTTTAGAGACTGATGTGGCGCAGCTGACGCGCTGCAGCTTCAGAGACCGATGTCGCGCCGCTGACGCGCTGCAGCTTCAAACACCGATGTCGCTCACCTGACGCGCTGCACCTTCAGAGACCGATGTCGCGAAGATGACGCGCTGCAGCTTCAGAGGACCGATGTCGCGCAGCTGACGCGCTGCAGCTTCTGTCAAAGGTTGGCGGTCGCCGGCCTCGATGTCGCTTTGCGCCGACTGCGCCTCTCTCCGTAATCAGCAAAGAGACCGCCCGGGACAGTGGCACCTGACAAAGCGACGTTTTGCGCTTCGCCTGTGCCCGTGACTCATGCGCCATTCTTGGTCAGAAGACAAACCGACGTTTTGCGCTTCGCCTGTGCCCGTCCGTGACTCGTGCGCCGTTCTTGGTCACAAGACGAAACCCCGTGTTGACGGTGCTTTGACAGTGTGTAAAGCATATTGTTATCAACTTGGGTCTCACAGCGAACACAGTGTGTAAAGCAAATGGTGCGCAAGTTGGTTCTCACAGCGAAGCAAGCCGTACTATGGCAGAATCGTAATCGTTGTTGCGAAGAATGTTCTTCCGAAAACGGCCGAAATTTGCCCGAATATCGCGAATTTCGGACGATTTAGGCGGCGGCCGAAGACGAAACTTGGTCCAGATGGTGCAGCGTCGAACGGCGGTTCCGTTGATGCACGGCTCGACGCGATCCGCCGCCGCAGTCGGCAGTTAGCGCCAAAAATGTGCCAAAAAAACGATATTTTCGGAATTTCGACCGAATTTCGACGGCGGCCCAAGACCACACTTCGGCCAGCTGGTCCCCGGCGGAAGGCGGTTCCGAAAATGTATAGATGTCCCGGATCCGTCGCCGCTGTCGAGAGTTATCGTGTTGACAGACAGACAAACACACAAACAAACAAACAGACAGAGATCGCGAGATTAGTTTTTAGGATGTTGCATTAAGCCTGCACAACTCGCGTGTTAACCGCCGACCCATGCTCAGAGCACCCATTCTGGGCGGTCGCAGCGGACGGCCACCGAATCCGGCCGATTCTGGCGGACAGAGTCGTTCTCTACCCAGGGGAGAGGTACGACATTCTGGTGGAGACAAAGCAGAGACGGAGAAAGCGACGCTTCCTCCTACTGGTGGAGGCGCTCGAGTACCGCGACATCGTTCGCCACCGACCCCTGAGGCCGCGACGGGCGGCGGCGGCGCTGATCTACGAATCGGTAGGGAGTTCACTGCCCCATGAGACGGGAGGCGATGCCGACGACTCGTCGTGTGGCGCTGTCGGCGCCAGAAGCTGCGTTTTCGTCAACTGCCCCTTCCCGCAGTTCCCGCCGTCTTTCCGCCGCGAATGTGTGACTCCCGATCAACTGAGGGTGAGACAGCGAGGTTTTGGAGTGCGCACAAGCAAGTCAGGTGTCGGAGCGTTGTACTTCAGCTGCGTGCGCCCGTCGAAGACGATGCGGATGTGCTGAAAGCCTATTATCCCGAGGGCGACAACTTCCAGGAGTTCTTCCTAAACTTGTATTTCAACACGAGAATCAACAAGCACGTGTTCAAGAGTCCAATCTCGCCACCTTACTACCATCAGGCAAGATCTCGATAGAACAAGATCTCGATAGAACGACTCGGAGGTGGCGCAGTTGGCGGTCAACCAGCCCCAATTCAGGGCCAGGAGCAGTCCATCTATGACACTTGCGATGAAGCCAAGCCAGAGAAGCCGTGCTTCTACCACCTGAATATCACCGCAAGTCGGAATACCCCATCGCCAATTTGAGCGCATCAATGAATTTCGCTGTGCGCGACCACGGTGTAAGTTCTTCAGACGCGGTCGTTCAGCTGGTCGTGACGAATTTTGGCGTGGCCCACCACCCGTTCCACATGCACGGCAGCCACTTTTACGTCTTGAAAATGGGTGAGAGCTCGCTCGGCTTGGAGTTGACCAATCCACTCTTTGTCAGTCGCTCCTAATGGCGGCACTTCAGGCTACGGCGTTTACAACGAAAGCAACAACTACCTCGAGGGAAGGAACGCCGACTTCAAGTGCAAAGACGGCAACGACCGATGCTACGAGACGGAGTGGACGAACGGCGACTGGTCGCGCGGACGCGTTCCCGACATGAACTTGCTCGATCCCAGCTCTCGAGACACCGTGCGTCATAAACACACATTGGCCAAATGGTACTGAGTTTACAAAGAAGCTTGCGAAACATAATGCACTACTGGTTTAACGACGAAATTTTATCCGCTTAGCTCAGTGTAATGAAATCGCATCCCTTAATCTATTCAACTCGAGTTAATTTGATTTAGTTTATTTTAATTTGCGTTAATTTTTAATTTAATTTAATCCAGTTTAATTTAAATAAATTTAATTAATTTTACGTTCATTAATTTAATTTAATTTAATTTAACTTGACCTAATTTAATTTAACTTAGTTCAACTAATAAATTAATAAATTAATTTAATTTAATTCAAATTAATTTAATTTAATTTAGTTTAACTTATTTAGCCTAACTCAATTTATTTAGCCTAACTTAATTTAATTTAGCTTAATTCAATTCAATTCAATTTATATTTAATTTAATTTAAATTAACTTAATTTAATTTAAATTAAATTAACTTAATTTAATTTAATATTTAATTTTATTTTATTTTAATTTAATTTAATTTAATTTAATTTAATTTAATTTGATTTAGTTTAGTTTAATTAATAAATTAATTTAATAAAATTTAAGTCAATTTAAGTCAATTTAATTTAGTTTTGTTTAACTTATTTAACCTAATTCAATTTAATTTAGCTTAATTCAATTCAATTCAATTTAATTTAATTTAATTATTTAATTTAATTTAATACAATTTAATATAACATAATTTAATTTAATTTAATTTAATTTGTTTAGCTTAATTTTTTTATTTAATTTAATTTAATTTTTATTTAGTTTTATTGAAGTTTTATTTTATTTTATTTTAATTGTATTTTAATCTAATGTAGTGTAATGTTACTCAATTCAATTCCATTCATTTTAATTTAGTTTGCTCATTTAATTAATAAAATTTTAATTTAATTTAATTTAATTTAATTGGTTTAATTAATTTAATTACTTTAATTAATTTAATTTAATTTAAATTTATTAATTAATTATTTTATTTATTATATATTATTATTTATTAATTAAATTAATTATTTTATTATATATTATTATTTATTAATTAAATTAATTAAATTAATTAAATTATAAATTAATTGAATTCAATTTAATTTAATTTAATTTTTATTTAATTTACATTCAATTTAATTTAATTTATATTTAATTTACATTCAATTTAATTTAATTTGATTTAATTTAATATAATTTACTTATTTACTTTAATTTAATTTCATCTCGTCTGTTGTAATTCCATTTAATTCAAATTAATTTAATTTGATTTAATTTAATTTAATTTAATTTAATTTAATTTAATTTAATTTGATTTGATTTTAATCTAGTTTAGTCTAATTTAATTTAATTTATATTTAATCTACATTCAATTTAATTTAATTTAATTTAATTTAATTTTCTTATTTTATTTAATTTAATTTCATCTCGTCTATTGTAATTCCATTTAATTCAAATTAATTTAATTTACTCAAGCTTAGTTTTTACTTCATTTTATTTCATTTAATTTAACTGAATTCAACTACATTTATTTTTGTATTTCTTGTGTTATTTAGTTCTATTATCTCATATTTTACTTATTGTGCCTTATTTTACTTCCTTTTCGTTTCTTCTTCGTTTGCTTTTGTTTTGTTTTCTTTCATATTTGCTTCATATAAGTAATTCAACTTCATTTGCATCATTGACTAACAAATTAAATGGCTGGTATTTTAGGGCGCTTTTAATTTAATTCAAAAGCGCTTAGAAAATAAACATTGCGCTTTTAAAAATGAACAAACCGCTTTTCTTTATAGCTAGCGGAAAAGTGATAACGCGCTTTTAAAAATAAACAATGCGCTTTTAAAAATGAACAATGCGCTTTTAACTTGAACATGCAGCTTTTGACAGCAGCTGGACCGAAAAGCAACACAAGAACGTTGGACCATAACAAATCGCCGGGCCAAAGCAATTCGGGAAGACAAATGCGACGGAAGCTTTAGAGAGCGCGCCTGTGCCTCCTTTGGAAGTGATTCGTCTCGAAAAACTTGACACCTTCAACGAAAACCGGGCGGGTCGAGAGAGGACAACACAGAGCGGCTAAACGGCGCCAATCCGGTGTTACACCGTCTCCGGGCGAGGGGAGCGGGCGAAATTAATGATCACCAACTGGCCGACGGCTGCCAGAGAAGGGGCCCAAGTCGCAAATCATCCCGGCAGGAGGATGGGCGCTTCTCTCGCCTCAGCCGGCCTGGCACCACGACTGCTCGTTTTTGTACTCGGCGGCACTCCCGCCCTCCTGGGTGGGAGTCGCGGACGAGATTTATGCGGGTTATACCCTCCTCCGCTTTACAATGGGCCCACCCTCGGACCGATTGCTTTGCTACATCCATCCAAGTATGTACACGTTTAGAAGAGAAGACGGAGCGAGCGTCAGAGGCAGGACCGGCTCTCGGCGGGCCGGCGGTCGTAAATTTTACAGGGCCGCCGCGCCGTAGCGCCAGATAGGGCGCCCCGTGGGGTCAACTGCTCCTCTGGAAACAACACATTCTTCACTGACACCGAAAGAGGGAAGCAGAGTTCGTGACCGATAGCCCACGCTGCCCATTGGGCCTGACGCCTATCTTCGCCGTGTGGCATTCTGCCGTGTGGCAGTCGCGCAGAAAAATGCATGCGGAGCTCCAAAGCGCATCGGAATTGTTGCACAAAATAGTGCGGTCAGAGCTTCTTCAGAGCGCGTTCTCTCGAGTCCATCATACAAGTGTACCTACTTACGCCGTTTGTCGGCGACCAAGCGAAAACGGGCTCGCAAACGGCTACATACGGGAAGGCCGAAACTGACGGAACTATCGAACCGAACGGACAGCCGAGCTTCGATACAGTACACCTCGCCGCCACCGCAATACATAACATGGGTGCCCCATACGGCGCAAACTCGGCACAAAGGAATATAAGATGGCCGAACTAGACACAATGGGTGCTTTCACGCGTCTGCCCACTACTTGGACGCTTGGACCTTGGCAGCTTTCGACTCGAGCATCTGTCGCGTCTGGTCCACGATCCACGGATGCGTCATGACCGCCGTCAGTGGAAGACGCTCCTTCGGGTGCTTCACCAGCAGCTGCAAACGGTCGACAGCGTACACAATAGTCCACATGGGCGACACAGTTGGCTGCTTGTCTGCAACAAACTGCAGCTTCCACACATGCGCTTCTCAAGCTTGGTTCACACTGGTCTGCGGCAATAACCGCCTACCGAATGAGATAATCAGGGGGTAAAAAAACGAGTAAGCTCAAGCTACTGGCTCAGCTACGCAGGTCGACTTGCGAGCTTGACTCGAAGGTGCGCGCGTCGGGAGGCAGACATTGTGTCGGAAATCAGTAATGCTATCAACCAACGTGAATGTACTTAGTAGCTCTTGTTCTCGTTCAGTGACAGTTATTGCATGATTTCCAAAATGCGGCGAGCTTGGGAAACGCAAGGCAAAAAGATGTTGTGGGCAGTCCAAAACAAATCCATTGGCCAATGCGTAGAAGCTTGAAGGTGGAGGCAGAGAGAAGCGTCACCTTGCGAATGAGGTCCCGCGGCCCTTCGCTGACGTGGTCGGGAAAGGTGAAGCGCAGCTGCGTGATCCGCCGGTAGGTGGCTTCCGTGCTGTCCGTCTCGAAAGGGGGCTTGCCCACCAGGAACTCGTAGAGAAGCACGCCGCAGCACCACAGGTCCACCTGAGTGAGAGTCGTAGAACACACTTCTCAAAGGACGACAGTGGCTGCTTGCGCCGCACGCACCAAGCGCAAGCGTTGTTGTTACCTTCTCGTCGTGGTGATTGCCCTCGATCATCTCGGGCGGCAGGTAGTCGAGCGTGCCGCACATCGTCGCCCTCCTGCGCACAATAGAGCAACATTCTAGCGTTTCGAGAACCGAATAAGCCAGTATAGAGGCAGCGTCGAACAAAAGATAACCTCGAGGAGGGCGCGTGGACGGACCATCCGAAGTCGGCGATCTTCAAGTCGCCGCTCAAACTCAGCAGGAGATTCTCCGGCTGCAAGCGACGAAGCATGTGGCAATGTCACAACACATATCTCCAGGTAAGAAGCAAAGCATCTCGCGCACCTTGATGTCCCTGTGAATCACCTTCTTCATGTGGCAGTAGTTGAGCGCGTCCGCCAGCTGGTAGACGTACTGAAGGAGCGGACGAAAGTACCGACACATACTTCGCGAAGTGATCAATCCAGTATCCACGTGCAATTCTGCTGCCACAAACCATGGCGGATCGCCGCTCGTCGAATCGTCCGCACTTGGTCAGCTCCTTGTAGACCTCTCCCCTGGCGGCGTACTCGAGAATCAGATAGATGCGCTTGTCGTCGGCGAAGTAGTTGAACATTCGCAGGATGTTAGGGTGCCTGAACAAGACAGCGACCGAATCTTTAGTTCGAACGAAACGACAGCATGAGATGAGGTGGCGCATGCCCACTCAATCGCAAGACGCAGCAGCAGCCAGATTCACTACCACAAACCAGTGTTGCCACGCCACTAGATTTCTGGGCTGCGCGCACACAGACGGTAGAAATGAGGGTTAGCCAAATCAAACGGCCTCTACTCTACTCACCTCAGGTGACTCTGGATCTCGATTTCGCGCCGCAACTGGTGCTCCACGGCCGACTTCTGCAGCTGCGACTTGAACAGCACCTGTTTGAAAGAACTGCGACGTCGACGTGTCGTCACTTCATGTGTGAAGAGAAGAGAAGTGGTACGAGTACGGTACGGCCCCGGGCGAGCGCACCTTTAGTGCCACGATGTACTTGCTCTTCTTCTCGCGCGCCAGGTAGACGTTGCCGAACTTGCCCTTTCCGAGCGGCCGGCCGATCTCGAAGTCGTCCAACGAGAAGCCCTTCGCCCTACAACGATGAACGAAGCAGGGTGCGCTGTCGTCTTTCCGAAGAGACGGAAGCGCTCCGCATACGCGCTGGCGTCGGCCGACGTCCCCTGAGAATCGGTGTCCATGGGCTCGTCGAGGTCGACCGTCCGCATTGTGGAATTATTCGAGGCCAAAGGGCGCAGCACGTCACGCTCTTCTGACTCGGACGCCGACATTCTACGCCTTCACTTCTCCTACTTCAAGACGTGTGTCGCGCGACAGTATAGAAAGGTTTGTGCACCGGAGCTGGCGGTTGGCACAGAATTGAGGGAGGGTGAACACAATTGTGGCGGTCGCCTCGCTAATCGGTCACCTTGTGTCGTTCTTCGAAAGCACGATGTTCAAAACTTTGAATTTGCGCCATGTTATGCTATTTGCAGAGTCAAAATACATCTCGCGCTTGCGTCTACTGTAGGTTCGGGAACTGAATACGCTTGCTACATAGAAGTGCCGCGCTACATATATATGTACCGGATAAGGATCCGCGGAGCGAAACAATTGACCTGCGACTGCGCACAGATGTCGCAAACATATGTTCTGCTGCAGAAGGCTGATCGCACACCATCAATAAGTGGGGACACTGCAGCCCTTCCTATCACATCTTCAGACGGGTCGATTGGGGCTGGGCGGCGCACGGCAGAGCGTCATCTGGGTCACCAGCTCGACGAAGTCACACATATATGGAACCCGTGCGCCGCCGGCTGAAATGCGGAAATACACGGCGTGGCCTGTGGTTAAGTCTATGTAAGAGGACATTCGAACGGACTTGGAGTTCCACTGTTGACGCAGCGAGTTCCCGGGCCAAAAGAGGTGGCCGCGTACTGGTACCACCGTTCGTCACTCTCCTTGACCACCTGAAGTTACTTTGGACTTCCCACTATACCCAAACGAAGAAGTAACCGGAATCGACATCGAGAGAAGGCAAGCCACCCGACCCAGGGTCCGCCGGAGTCGACGTTGCAGGTGCCGCGCAGGGCGTCGGTGCCGCCGGCGCAGAACATCGAGTCGTGGAACTCGAAGTCGTAATAGCCGCTGGGCCCCTCCATCTCGCGCTTGCACACGTCGCGCGTCTTGTAGAATAGTGCCGCTTGACGCAGCGTCGACGGCAACTCGTTCGTGTCTGAGACGAGCGAATGAATAGCAGCCCGGTCAAAATTTAGCCTCTGCTCTACGGAGTTGTCTCGCCTGGGTCGTTCCTGCCCCAGCCGGTTATAGTAATGCCTTGTCCGTGTACTAAATGGCCGTCGCTGTTTGGCAGGCACACCGGTTGCTTCCGGTCGTTGAACACGATAGGATCTCGCAACTGAAATGGAGTGGTCTGGACTCTTCCCAGTTTCTCACGTTTGTGTATTCTGGACACGAATCCCGTCACCTTCACAAGGGCCAAGTCGTAGTTGGCGGTGCCTGTTCCTTCGAGGTCGTACATCGGGTGGTTGACGAAGCGCTCTACACGGGAAATCTGCACGCCGCGCTCCATCTCGTCCCTCCAGTTGAACAGTCCCGACTTCACCCGCCACATCGCTTCCTCGCCAATGCGTCTTCAATTTCTTACGTGCGGTTGAGATCACTTGCCATCTCTACAGCGACTTACGTGCAGTGGGCAGCGGTCAAGATCCAATTGGGGTGGATGATGCTTCCGCCGCAGTTGATGTCGCACTTCGCGTCCACCATCTTGCAGATCGCCACCTGATATAGCACATGGTGTCACTTCACCAGTGGCCGTAACCGCTGCTCTAGGCTGCAGTGCACCATAAAGTGGTGTCTGTCACCTGCCAAGGCCAGGAGTAGGGAACCGCTTCCCGACCGTTGATGATTCTACCCGGGCCGGGACCCATGGCTGGCTCAATAGGCGTTCGACCGCAGTCCGACGTCTCCTTGGCTGTTGCGCTGAGAGACATCGCAGAGCAGGACGTCAACACAATTAGCAACACTCCAAGAGACATGCTTGTCGGTGTGCCTACTAAGCACGCTCCTCGAAGGGTTCAGTGAAAGTGGTCGACGAGTGAGAAAGCTTCAGGAACGCCTTCGAAACCCAAATCGGTTTAGCAAGCGCAAACAACGTTATCAACGATTCGCTGGCCCCATTGCTTGCGCCGGTTGCACTTATGCAACCGGCGCACCCGAGACTCAAGTTTGCAACAATTTGACGTCAAATCAAGACAGGGACATACATACCATACACCATGTCGTCTTCATCAAGCGGGTAGCGTGCATCAAGCGAGGATCGGCGTAGAAATTATAGAAATGCAAAAGGCCATTCTTTCGTCGTCTTGCCAAGTACTCGGAGTATTTGCCTCATAAATTCAGGTTGTTTGCCGACAGTAAGAGATAGTCACAAAAATTCCAGTTAGATATAGCAAGTATAAAGCGCAAGGACACGATTATTGAAGCTGCCATAGAAGTAGGAATGGCCGAGACTGCGTACCTCAAGGGGCTTCTAGCCGTTCTCGCGGTCGTCTGGACGCTGGCGTCGGCCGACGGCTACCGATGTCTGCGGAGCGAGAGCGACGGCGAGAAGGAGACCGTCGTCTGGCTGGAGGAGGGCCAGTGGTGCTACGCTGCCGAAGAGAAGAAGGGAGCGACGACGACGATTCGACTGGGCGTCGACCTCGAGGGCCGCCTCTGTCGAAGGGACGGCTGGCAGGGAGGGATCCGCCGCTTCTTCTGCTGCCGACGGGGCGACCTCTGCAACGCCCGCCTCGACAACGACTGGACGAGGAAGGTGCGCCCCAGTGTTCTCAGGGTGGCTACTCCATATGTACTCGACCAGTGTCTCTGTAGTTTCAGGAAGCGAAAACGCGTCGCAAGCGCGGCTCGAAGTCAAAGACCGTGGTCTGGATAGTGCTCATCGTGGTGGTGGTGGTGCTGCTGCTGGTGTGCGGCCCGCCGGCGTTCTACCTCTATATGCGCTACAAGCGCGACAAAGCCGAGCGCAAGTATCAGAAGAAGGAAGCCAAGAGGGCCTACAAGTACCAGCAGAACTACTACCCGCCGGCCACGCTGCCGCCACCGCCTCCGCCAATGCTCGAGTATCAGCAGCCGCCGCCGCCGGGTACGGTACTTGACAATGGATCTGAGTGTATTATGGTTTCAAAATTCGCATATAGGAACATACCTACATACATAAGATCTTGCAGGCTTCGTCTACGACGCCACGCCACAGCCGGTCGGGCAGCCCTACTACTACCGGTGAATCGAGGAAGCTGTGAAAGGAGAGCGAGAAGAAGACGACGACGCCTGTGACAGGGACTGTGATTCTTGAATGAGTGATTGTACGACCTGTGCCCGCACTCATGCTGCTGTGAAGAACGAGATTTCACCAGAAGCGAAGTGTGCCGAATTTGTTGTAGCGAAATGAACCTGCTCCAATCTCAGTGGAAGGAGGTCCGGCCTGCAGTTCGGGTCGAGCAGCATCTGCAGCATGCCCTGTCCCATCGTTGTGCTGATCGTGGTGCTGGCGCCGGCTGCCGCCTGTCTGGCCTACTTCAAGTGAGGGCGTGGTGGCACGCAGTAATCGGCGGTGGAGGAGGACGAAATTACTTCGCCAACATGCCGCTGAATACAATACAATACCTATGGTGAATACTCACTGAAGGAGCCGCTGTCTTCGGCGCCGGCCAAGAAGCCGTCGAGCAAGGCCAGCGCGGGACTCCGAGGCGCCGGAGCCAAGGGTGCAGCGACCGCGTCGGGAGCCGACCACTAGCAGCAGCAACCAGCGGAAGGCGCGGGACCAGAAGGAAGAGAGGCAGCGGAAGCCCAAGGAAGGCCGGCGCGAAGGCCCAGTGATACTGTGATTGACGATCATTCGAACAAAAGTCGCCTACTTTTCGTTACTCGGGCACGTGTGTTGATGCCCACTGATCCCGCGTGCTCGATCTCTGTCCAAGTATGCTCCATACCCGTGCCGTGCCGTCGATGAGAGTCGGTGGAGGAGAAATGTCCGCCGACATTGTATTACGTACATACTAAATAATAGGTATTCACAGGCCACAGTGTAACGTTATCACGGTGTTTAGGTATACGATGGGTATGCGACATCTCGCAGTCACAATAGCTGTGTAGACAACGACGAACACAATTGCCTACAAAGACAGCTGACGAGACGACCGTTTGGAAGTCGGCCGCGAAACGATGGCGTCATGTAGGCTGAAACGAGCAACAACGTGACAAATGGCACACAAAAAACTTGTAGCTGCAAAACAAGTTTTGCCAGTAAGCGAAAACGTCGAAGTGAGGAGAACGGTACGGCCGATGACGACTGGGTAGACAGAGTCATCAAGAACGACCCAACCCCACTGCCGGAGCAGCCTCCGCCGGTGTTCGAAGATGAGGCCTTTCACGGTGCCGACGTCAACTACGCCAGAGGACCCGATCCACACGCGCCCAGACGGGTACTGCCGAATATCGATCGCGAGGCGATTAGTATTTTCTCAGTCCATCTGACTCGTTGAATTCAGACGATGGTCGTGCGTCTGAACGAGCTCATGTCCCTGGAGATGCTGGTGGGTCGGACGGCGCACGCTCTGAACCGACAGCCTGAGAGGGACGAGGTGTCATCATCGAGCCCATGATCGACTGAGCCATCGACATCGCCCGACAGCGCCAGCGACTGGCCCAGCAACAGCAGCAGGCGGAGACGCCCTGAGGAGCACAAGCGCAGCGGCTATGAAGAAGAAGTCTGCCCGAATCGGCGCGATCACGCCTTGATCTGACGGCTCAGTGACTAACTCTCGGTGCTTTTCCTTGCCACTGCCGAAAAAATGAAGGGAGTCAAAATCGCAGTGCACCCAATGTCGACTAATTACGGTAGATGTAATATGCCTAACCCACAAACTAATCACTAATCTGTGTGTTCTATGCTATGATTGGTCAAATCAAAATAGAACCGGCTCGAGACCTCGCTACGATTGATTTAGTGGCAATTATGTTCGTGCCCTTCTGTCGGTATCTTGTGGCGCAACGTAGAAGTACCTTTCAAATTTGAACAAGCTTTGCTTACCGTACCTTACGTCCGCTGGGATGTCGAATTGACCAATCGCAGATCTCCTTCGGTTTGAAAATATTACATAAAACGTTAGTTGACCGTTGGCAGATACGGTATTGTCTTCACAAACTAAAGTGAAGAACGAACTGTCCAACAGTGGGGAGCTTTGTGGTTGCTATAACTAAAAGCCGTATACGGCAGAGGAGTTATTTTTTTGGTGGCGGTACTTAGTAGCCGTGTGAAAATGAATGTGCCCGGAGCAGCGCCCCTTGCTACATCCACGCCGTTGAGGGCGAATGCCGAACTCAAGGACATACTCGAGTGCTGCGAGTGCGGAGAGATCTACGGTCGGCCCAGTTTCCGTGCGGTGTTGCTTTGTGTTCGTTCATGCGTGTGCAGTGAAACGATGGCAAGCAGGAACTTCCACTGCAGAGTCTGTCCAGGACTTGAAGGAGCACTTGGCCCTCATCCATCTCGTGTACCTTCGTTACAAGTGCGACAACTGTCGCTCCTGCTTCTTGCCCGGCAGCGCGGCCTTTCTCCAGCATCACGCCAGGATCCATCCTCAGGCGCAGCTTTGTTTCCAATTAGAATTGGATCCCCACAAGAATCCCGAGTTGCAGCAACTTTTGCAAGTGAGGGAGGAAGCAGTGCTACCGCGTTCTGTTATTCTCTTCGTCGTCTATGTATGGCAACTTGCGCAGCTTGTGCTGTAAGCTCGTTCGTAAATGCGGTTCGTCACTTTTAGCGCTCCGTCAGCCACTCCATTAGCACCGCCCAGGCGAAGCAGCTCAGTCGGGAGAAGAATCTGGAGGTACGAGAATATATTTTAGTTTCGATTATCTGGCTGTGAATTCTCGATCATGATCGTTTTTGGACTCATAGTTCGTTCAAAACTGTTCTTGTGGACAAACTGACACAGTGCACAGTACCGTACCTTAATCCAATCGCAGAGCGAATGGGGCGACCAGGCGTAGTCGTGCTCGTAGTTGTAGCTGTGAGGCTCATGTTCAGAGACAACTGGAAGAAGAGAAAGCCAAGTCGACGGCCCTGGAATCCAGCCTTACTTTGATGAGAGATGTTGAGAAGGAGCGAGACAACCTGAAGACCGCTTTGGAGACATTGGAGGTGTCGTGTACTCTGTGTTTTGTGTAGTGTGTCCTACAGTTATGCTTGTGCCAAAATCCTGTTTGGCTTCGCTGTCGCTTAGGCCGAAACGAAGGAGGAGCAACGGCGTCTGCGGGCGGAGCTTCGCAAGAAAGACGAGGCCAGGGAGATTGACCAGATCGATCTGCAGGTACCCACTCCCTCATAGCTAGAAGTTCGTGGAAGCTGACATATTGATAACGCTCTGGTTGGCCACTTCAGAGTCGTCAAGAGGTGATCGAGATTTGGCGCTATCAGGCGCTGAAGGCCGAAAGCCGACTGGCCAATTTGAACGTTCGTACCGCTCCGTTCGTCTTTCTTGGAGTCGCTGCTTGACCGTTGTCAGTTTCAGTTTCATCGTCAGAAGGTCGACAAGGCCAAGTCGGTCCTTCGACTGGCCGCCTTCCAGCAGAGTCGGCCGGTGGGTGCGGGGCGGGTAGCTACTTTCTCTCGTCTACATACTTCCAATGGAGTAGCTAGTGTTCCGCGCGCGATATCCCGAATTTCAGAAGCCGAAGAGAGGTCGGAAAGAAATGAGCGCCGGGCAGGCCAAAGACGCGGCTGCCGTTCCCGCGAAGCGACAGAAGAAGGGCGAGATCGTCGCCGCCGGCAGTGGCCGTTCCGCATCTAACGCAGGCACGCGTAGTAGTTCGCTTGAAGAGTTCAGCGTGGCAGCAACAAAGGCGCGTCTCTACCGCAGGTCGGACCGAGAAGAAGGCGAGAGAGGTGATCGACCTGACGCACGAGAAGAGAAGCGCTTCGGAGGAGACTCGCGAAGGGCTGGCGCGACCGCAGGCGACCGCTCGAGGTGCTTCGCGCTTTTTCGCTGGAGCAGGCTGCAGCTTCGGCCCGTCAAATGGTCTGTACATAGGCTGCGTTTCAGTTTCAGAGCGTGCTGACAGGGCGGCCAAGTCTCGCGCCCGAAGCCCAATTGGTCGTCTGGCCAGGCGCGAGGCGGAGGAAGCGATCGAACGCGAGAAACAAGTCAAACGGCGACCAGAGGCGCTTGAAGGTTGCCAGTTCATTTGGAGGCTTCAATTGGAGTGACACAGTTTATCCCCGTTCCTACTTTTCCAGAGGTCAACGGTTACCCCTGCAACATCTGCTACCGGTGCTTCACTAGCAAGCAGTACCTGTCGGCTCACATCAAGAAGAAGCACTGCGACAGGCCGTTCCACTGCCAGGAGAAGGGCTGTGAGCACCGCTCCAAGACGGCCCAGCAGTTGAAATGCCACTGGCTCCGGCTCCACGGAGAGAGGAAGTTCGCCTGCGCCAAGTGCGGCCGTCGCTTCCCCTTCCCCAGCGATCTCGACCAGCACAATACGCGCGACCACGTGGAGCCGCGCTTCCGCTGCAGCGAGTGCGGCCTCCGTTTCGCCTTCAACGCCCTGCTTCGGCGCCACGTCGATGCGACGCATCGCCAGATCAAGATTCACAAATGCCCTAAGTGCGACTACGCCACTTACTACTCTCATAAGATCGCTCTCCACCTGAAGACGTGCGTGCGCTAAGCGATAGTAAGAGACCGTTTTTCGAGGCTGTGTTGTTTTGTTGCTTTTGTTTTGTAGGAAGTTCAGTCGCTAGGAATACGGTAACTCTGCTGGTGCACCAAGTGTGTTGTGGAAGCTGGCTTTTGATAAGCGTTGTGGCTTGAACGTGCGACGGTGTTCTTTTGGATGTCGGTGATTCGTACCTAAGTTGTCGCAGTTGAGTAGCGCCTGTCGTTCGGATCAGAGCGGATGGTATCCTGTTTGGTTGGTTTCCCTTGGTTGAGTCATTGCCGCGCTGTCGAGCGCAGATCGACAACGTAGTTGCCCGCTGTCATATGTACATAAGTATAGCCACTACTTGTCATCGTGGAAGCCGAGCATATAGGATGTAAGGCCGATTCGTCTTTGGAGACAATCGCCACTCCTCCATTGCCAGCAACAACAGGCGGTATCCAACACTGGTCGTCGCGTCTTCCTCATCCTCCACTAGCTGCGCTACGTGGGGTAGTTGAAGGTGACGTCCTGCTTGGCGAGCGCCAGCAGCTTTTCTGCGACCAGCCATGGCGAGCAACGCCCCGGAACCAATGCGCGGAGGCCAGAAGAAGGCGGTAGCTGGTGAAGGAATTCGCCTTCTCATGCATCGCTTCTTACCCTCGCCGTAGAACCTACTGGGCCAGGACCGACTACAACAAGGCCGAGCGCAAGTATCAGAAGAAGCCAAGAGGGGCTATAAGTACCAGCAGAACTACTACCCGCCGGCCTTTTAGGCGAATACACGCCCTCGCTGAATTTCGTAGATTCCAAGATTGCAGGCTTCGTCTACGCCGCAGCCGGTCGAGCGGTCTTACTACTACGACCTGTCCCCGCACTCGTGCTGCTGTGAAGAACGAGACTTCACCAGAAACGAAGTGTGCTGAATCCAATCTCCACTGCCTCAATGTACATGTATCCACATGTGTGCGTATCGACATCGATGCATAACTTCCCCCACTTCAAGCGCTGGAGTTGGGCGTCGTCGCCGAGGCGAAGTAGAGTGCGTCGCAAGTGTCGGCCACCGTAACCCGCGAGAGAAAGAGTCGTCTCAAGTCCATCTCCACTCTCGAGAGCAGATCCACACCCGACTTCGGAGAAGAAGACAGAAGTGTCTCCGCCCCAAAGAGCGACACCAGCTGGCCGGCGATCACGGCGAAGGCGCGCGGCTTGGTGGATGGCTCGTCGGAGGAAGAAATCAGCAGCTCGAGACGGCCCTCGAGGCAGCGCAGAAGCGTCGGCGTGCGGAAGAGCGAGAGGCTGGCGACGGTGGCGGCGCAGCCGGGCGACGGCCTCTGCAATGCGAGGAAGTCGAAGTGAGCGCGCAGAACGATATATATGACAGTGTTCTACCGAACAACCTCGGCGGGTCTCCTCCGCAGCATTCCGTGGACCAATTTGGCCAGGACGCCGGGAACCTTGGCGGGCAAGTGGGGCAAATCCTTCTCGTAGTCGGCGTCAGAGGACAGCGTTGCGTAAAAAGGATTCTCTCCAGTGAAAATCTCGTATGCGAGAGTGGCCGCCGCCCAGAGGTCGGCCTTGGAGAAGTCGAGAAGGGGCGGCCTCAGCCGAGAGGGGCGCTTCCCCTTGATCTCGGGAGGGCGCAGGGCGTAGTTGCCCCCCAAGTCGACCCGCTCGTCGACGTAGCGCAGACTCAAACGACCGTTGGCCAGACAGGAGCCGAAGTCGGTCAGCACCAGGTGGGGCACCTCGCCTGAAGCAATGATGAAATACCTTCGCTCTTTCTCATTTGCGCCAACGGTAGAACACACACCATCGACGTCGTAGTCGACCAAGACGTTGTCGGACTTGAGGTCTCGGTGACTGATGCTGCTGCTGTAGAGGTACTGCAGAGCTTCCAACAGCTGCGCCAACAGCAAGTGACCCGTTCTCCCGGAAACGCCGCCCGTCAAATTCAGGTAGTCTCTCAGCGTCATCGTGTACCTGCAATATACGAAGAATTGAAGTAGTGCATCTGGTTGGAAGCACAACGCAAACGCAACGCAAACCTTTTCATCACGAGAAAGACAGTCCTGACGTGCGTCAGCCCATTGTCATGGAGCTGAGGCAGCGCCTCGGGAAAGAACTCGACCGAACCTCTCAGCTGCTCGGGAAGAGGTACCGTATCCACGAAAGCTGTATACACGCGCGCCACGTTCGCGTGCGCCTTGTCGGGAGGACGAAAGCGGTACCTGGAGAACACAGCGGAGAATACGGTACATCGCTCGGAAGCCGAGCGCAAAGAAGCACACCTACCCTCTGAGCAGTCGTCTGACGGCCTCGTCCATGACGGGTATCAGTTCCTCGCCCATCTTCCTGATGAGCGTGCCCTCGTTCCTCTCCTCGAAGTCGTAGTTGAAGACCATCTTCAGGGCCAGAGGAAAGGACGCTCCACTACCCGCCGCCGTCTCAGCGATCGCCTTCGTCCCAATCCGTTCGGCGGACCGTTCCGTCCTCGACTGGCTCCCAATGGCCAGGGCTCCACGCTGCGCCGCGCTGCGAGCCTCGTAGACGGCGCCGTTGCAGCCTTTGGCGATCAGGTCGCCTGTGTCGTAGTCGACAAAGGACTTAGGCAGACGTTGAGCCAACTCCAGTTCCTGGTCGACCGACTGCTCGAATAGCTCCTGCAATGCGACGTTCTACAGGAGTCACGTAAGACGACGACGACGCAACAACACAACGCAATACCCGAATGGCCTGGAAGATACCAGTGGCAGCGCCGATTGCCGGCAGCCCACTGATTGCCGTTCCTCTTCTCAAGTTTGCCTGCCATCCAATATCAACACCTCTACGCAGCTGACCGCGCATCCAGATGCCGGTGGAGCCAGCTCGGATGGCCTGGAAGCCGATGCGCGAGCGAGCCGCCGCCATCATCTGCGAAGCAGAGGGGAACGCGCATGCAAGACGGCTGTAAGAGCCAAAGTACCCCAAGTCAAGATGTTCGGCACCTGTCGTTGCAGGACCCTCCTGAAGAGCTGGGCGCCCAATCTGGCGGTTCCCATGGGCGGCAGTCGGGGCACAACCATGCGCCAGAACTGCGGCGTCAACTTGCGCACTGCCACGCCTTTGCCCACGACCAGTCGGCGCTGGCGCACCATCCGCGCCAGCCCGCTCGCTGTGGCGCGCAGCAGAGAAGCCAGACCCATGGCTGCCAGACTAGTTGCTGCGCACTTCAACGATTAGGGCGTTGCGTGCGGACAACACACCATCACAAACCAACATGGAGTCGAACGGAAAACCGTTTCGGTTCCTTTCATGCACTACTTTGGCTAACAATGGAACAATCTATTTCCCCGAAAACAGAAATCCCTGCTGACTAGATGGAGGCCAGTGTTCGTGACCCGAGGTGAATCACCACTCTGCTTCTAACGCATAATCATGTTCCCTCGCGCCCCTCAGGTGAACGCCTGAAGTCCAGTGATGGAGCGGCCCAGAATCAGGGCGTGGATGTCGTGCGTCCCTACAGAGAGTGGGCAGACATTGTAAGCGCACAGAAGAAGCAATATACAGCAGGGCGCCAGTGCGAGCATACCTTCGTAGGTGTTGACGGACTCGAGGTTCATGGCGTGTCGAATGACGTGGTACTCGTCGGAGACGCCGTTGGCCCCCAGGATGTCCCTCGCCTGGCGCGCTATATCCAGCGCCTTGCCGCAACTGTTGCGCTTGATCAGCGAGATCTGGTCCGGAGTCACCCTGCAGACGCATGGGCCATCGATTCTAGCCTACCGTAAATACTCTAATAAGCCCTCCCCCTCGAATAAGCCACCACAGTACCCCCCACCCCCCTCCCAGAGAGAGGTTGAAATAATAAGCCTCTGGTTATTTGGTGCACGGAAAGTATATTAAGTATCGTAATATTGGTACATTTTCCGGCACATTTGGTGACTGAAAGAGGGGTTGAATTAATACGCTCCCCCTCCCGCTCAAATAAGCCTCCACCCACCAATAGTACCCCCTCCGAGAAGGGAGGTTGGAAAACTAGGCGCCCCCCTGGGGAGTATTTACGGTATATATAGACTGCAGTTCACGAACAAAAACTAAAAAAGCTACAGCACCACGCCTTCAAGCAATCGCCCGCACGGATGGTGCAAACGTACCTGCCTTCATCCTTGAGCCTGCCCACCCTGAGGCAACTCTGCAGGCCCAGAGTGATCTCTGTTGCCATGTCGGCCAGCTTCCGCTGAACCAGCTGGTAGCCCGCTATCGGCTTGTTGAACTGCTTCCTGAATGCAAGGGAGGGTACTGTAGACGCGCCAGAAGGGAAAATCTCGTAGCCGCTTGTTTTGTTGCCATGACAACTGCAGCGCTGCACATTCGACACGCGGATTCGCTGCACAAGTCTCCTTGGAACAGAAGTGAAAACGAAAATGTCGACAACGTTTCGGCTGGCGGCTATCTTGCTATTTTCGCTTCCCCGGATCCAAACGCAGTCCAACGAGAGACTGCGCCCCAAATTGACCCCTCAGGACTGCCAGGCCGACCACTACTTCGATATGGCCGAACTCGACTGCAAGCCCTGTCCCAAGATGAAGGGCATCGCTACAATTGCCACGGAAGACCGCTTGGGTTGTCGCTGCCCTCCCAATGCCAAGAAGACGGCCGACTTCTCGGGAGCGGCCATCGCGTGCGAGAAGTGCCCCAGCACCACGCCCTGGGCCACGCCCGACGGCTGGGTACGGTATTCATCGAATACTATACAGAGTAATATGCATGTGTACAGTAGTATGCATGTCTCTAAACGCCTTCTTTCGCAGAGCTGTATGAGCTGCAAAGGGGACTGCGGCCAGTGTCCCAACGCCAACGAGATCTTCAACGTGCGCAGTCTGTACGGCCTGGTGGAGTCGAAGGCCAGCTGCCAGTCTTGCCACGCCAGCACATGGCCCGACCCCAGGGACGGCCAGCACTGCGTCCCCTGCAACCCCGGCGTCCACGGACAGAACTGCCAGTGCAAGCAGGTGACATTTTGGCCTCGAAAATCCCAAGCATGAACGGGATTCCCCTTCGCTTCAGGGCGTGCTCACAGGAGGAATCTGCTTCACCCGAGAAGAAGCGGCTCAAATACCGCCGGTGACGAGCACTGGCCTCTACCGAGTGCCCTACGAGCCTGCAGCGCCTCTTGAAGGCGGTGGGGAAGATGAGAAGGTGGCGACGCTGGAGTCGGCCTACTTCATCGAGCACGCCAGGGCGGCTGTGGGCGCCTGCGGCGGTCATATGCGCAACGCCACCGCCTGTCAACTGCTGGGAAACCTCTGCAGTCTCGTCCACTTCAAGACGAAGGAGGGCACTGTCTGCGACCAGTACGACCGACTGGCCACGCACACTGGAGGACAGAGACTGGAAAGGTTGTTCCACCAGAAGGGCCAAAACAACAGTGCGTACATTGAACTAAGGGGTGCGTACGTACATAAGTGATTCCAGGGCGCCGTCGATGCCTTGGCTCTACTACTTGAACTCGAACCCGCTGACCGCCACCGATTTGCCGACTTCATACGTGTTGGACAAAGGCACCTTCAACTCAATCCTCCGCCTGGTCGTCGCCAAATACTCACTGGATGGGCACTTCTTGGGTAAGGCGATTGGAAAGGAACTACCGTAACCAGCAGTGTGGATCGTAATAACAGTATGGTAAAAATTCAGGGCTGGAGAACGTGACGGGCGGCGTACTGCAGTTGTGCGAAAACGAACAGGAAGTGCTAGACGACGCGTTCCTGTTTGGACGTCAGTACCGCCAGCGCTGCCGGTTGTCGCCAGCGCAGCTGTTAAGAAACCAAAGGGCCAACATTTTCTACGACCCGTGGGTAGAGGTGCTGCAGAAGGACGGAAAGACCAGTTTGTATCCCGTCCCAGTCATCGACCTCAACTACCAGAATGGCGACCGGTTCCCCAATCGAGAGGACTCGGAGACAACGGCAGCGTTCCGCCGCTTCTTTCTCGTCGACACGACGAGCGGCATAATTTCTCAAGGCGACACACCCCAGGTGCGCTCATTCGCGTAGAATGCGAACACCAATTCAACTCTCAGTTACACTTGACGTCCTGCTTGTAGGTTGTGCGCTTCGCGCAGTCGGTGTCGTTGAACGTCGAGATGCGCACGACGAAGGACGGCCGCATCTTCCCGCCCTTCCTGAAGGTGCGCTACGCGGCGGTGACGCAGCAGCAGCTGGCGTCCAACGCCTGGGTCGGCGCCCAGTTCGACGTCAACTACTTCACCACGGCCGACAACCACAACCGCAACGTCGAGATCGCCATGACCGTGCTGACAGCACTGGGTTCTTGTCATGGGAAGCTGATTTCATTCAGAGCCGTTGTCAGAAACTGCGCCCCTTTGCAGCCATCGTCTGGGCGATGCTGCGAACCTTCTCCTGGAAAAGGAGGGCGGGAAAGGCGGCGATCGACGTCTCTGTAAGTGCAGTGCAGAGAGTCGATCTTGCTCTGCGTCGCCGCCAATGCTGCTTCTCTCTCGGCAGGTCTTCGTCAGAGGTCTGCTTTTCTTCGTGGCCAACATGGGCAATGTTTTCCTGGCGTTCACTATGCTGGTCACCCTCTGGTACACGGCGGGCTACAAGCTGCAACGCGTCGCCTTCTTCATGATACTGACGAGGGAGCAGGAGTTCGCCCTCGTCCTCTTCGTCTACGGCGCCGCCCTCTGCAAGGCCGTCGACGCCCTCACCAACGTCGTCGAGCTGGCCCTCACCGAGACCTTCTTCATCGACTGGGAGAAGCCCAGAGGTTGTGACTGCCAGTCAGGCTTCCCAAAGCCCCTGCATCAGTGATTCTTTCCACTCTGCAGGCCGAGTGATTCCCACCACCGTCGCGGGCGACACGCGCCAAGCTGGCGACAGCCGAGAGCGGCCGGGAGGAAACGTCGAGGGAAGTGAAGGGGTCGCCTCGCCTCCTCCCGCCCAGCAGCCGCTAGGCGGCGCCGTCCAACCCCAGCATGAGATGGCCATGGAGGAGAACGTCAACCTCGAGAGCCCCATCACCATCTGGCGAACCTATCTGGTGGCCAACGAGTGGAACGAGCTGCAAAACTACCGCAAGACCAGCGTCACAGTGCAGCTGCTGACGATGGTCTTCCTGCTCGAGTACGTCAACCTCAAGAGCTGGGCCATCATACAGCCGGGCTTAGAAGGAGCGGCATTCGGCGCTGGTGAGTAGCGGAGAGTGACGCAGCGGCAAGGGCAAGTGAACGTACGCCGGCAAGGGCAAGTGAACGTACGCAAAGTTGGAACTCTTTTCAGAGCCCAGCCCCGAAGAGTATCAGTTCTCGCGGACGACGCGCTTCGCGCTGGCCAGCGGTCTCTATCTGCTGCTGGCGATGGGTCAGTGGACGGTCAACGTGCTGATGGTGGAGCCCTGCTTCGCCATGCACTTTCTCGACTTCATGGACCTCTGCTCCATCAGCAACATCAGCGTCCTGGCCTTGACGAGAGCCCAGTTCGGCCACTACATCCACGGACGCTCCGTCCACGGACACGCCGACACAGACATGAAGGAGATGAACGACATGCTGCAGAGGGAGAAGGTGAGAGGACGCCGCGCTTCCTTGGTAGTCAACAAATCTGTTGCGCACACACAAATACACCTGCTGTCAGGAGAACCTGTGCGGCCAGCGGGGCCTGGAACCGGCCAGCGAGGTGCAGTGCTTCACGGTGGCCCTGCCGCAGAGCTTCCGACAGAGCTACGAGAGCATCAAGGAGCCTCTGAAGCGCCAGACGCGCTCGGGCAGCGCCGTCAGCGACCGACACGACGCCGTCAGCGCTCTCGTGGCCGTCTACCAAAGGATGAACCAGTTCCTGACGGCCTTCGTGGACCAGCGCCTCAACGACCTCTCCTACGTGGTCAGGGACAGGGGCGCACTCGAGGCACTTCTCGACATGGACCTCGCCATGGAGGAAAACACCAACACCGCCGTCTTCTACAGGTGGGGCTGGGAAGGGGGGAAGGAGCTCGCTCGCCCCGTGGTTTCTCAGTTAGACCACAACCCAGCGCGAGCTCACACCCAGAGCTGAACCACCACTAGTCGGGTGCTTGCGCGCATCCGACAGACGGCAATGGCCAACGCATAATGGCAGCGCGCCATCTCTAGCGTGCTTTCTTACCACCCAAAGGCAGCTCCAGAACTAACTACCCACTCCAGGGACCCCTCGAGCCTGGCCTACAGCGCCGCCTTTGTCTACGGCAACGAGTGGACGCATCTGTCGTTCGAGCTGTCGCTCTTCTGTCTCGTCGACATGCTGGTGGGAAGCTTCGTCTGCGCCGCCACACTGACACTGCTGACCAGCTGGCTCGTGAAGAAGATCGCCAGACAAGTCACTCGCAGGAACCTCGTACTCACCAGCCTGGTCGACAAGCGATTTCTCATCTGATAGCTACGCGATTCGCCGGACATGTTTCTCTCTCGCGCTCGACATACCTACTCTTTCAGTCGTAACACTAGCTGTTGAACCCACCTATCGAGGGCGTACTGCCTGGCGGTGTGGAAGCAGAACTCGGCGGAACCCAGAACTCCCCAGGCGATGCCGTATCTCGCGTTGTTCAGACAGCCGAAGGGACCCTAGGAACAGAAGCGCGGCTTCCACACGGATTCAGTTGCGCACACGGGTCAGTTATCTGCGACAAATCCCAAGCAACTCAGAAAACAAGATGATAGACGAGACCTTGAGTCCGACGACGTCGGGGAACATGTTCTCTTCGGGCACTTCCACGTCGTCCATCAGCACCTGCCCCGTGATGGAGGCGCGCAGACTCTGCTTGCCCTCTATAGTCGCCGTCGACAGACCGCCCATGCCCTTCTCCAGTAGGAATCTAACAAGGGAAACGTGCAGGAGAACCTGCAGTGAAGCACTCCGACCAGAACAGAAGAAAGCAGACCGCCGCTCACTTATCATGAGAAATAAGGCCGATTTCCGCCCAAAGATTCTCCACAAATTCCGCCGGCGCGCGAGTTTCGGAGTACGCATATTCCCTCCACTTACAAGGACCGGCCGGCGCGCAGCAGAACTCCACTGAAATCTTGTAGACCAGGCCGAATTGAGCCCAAAATGCACCATTTCGCTTCGATTCCAACAGTAGCCGGCAGCTAAGATTCGGGGCTGCGCCAATCGCCGACTCGCCTTACCATTTTGGACGGGAAGAATTGACAATTCATGCGCAAATGCTCACTTTACCACGCCGTCTTTCCGCACTGCACTTTCTTCAATTCAGAAGTTTGAATGGGCGCGCAAATTTAAGCTACAACACAGTTTGAGGAGAGTACGGTAGAAGTTGCATTCAAATTTGAATGTCGGCATTAGGAAAGTGACTGTTTGAAGGCAAAATCGACAAAAAATGGAGAAACCTATAGCAAATTCGCGTTCCTCGTCGCGAAATACCTTAGAATCGACATTACAAACGTACAATCACCTCACTGTCAGTTTCGTTGACGAGGGCTTCGGCAGGTCGATTTTCGTCCAAAACTCGCGAATCTTGATCCGAAACGCTAAAATAACGCCAGATTCGGCATCAGCGACCTCGAAAGCACCGGAATCGACTCCAACATTGATTTTGACCACCCGGGTGGAAATTCGAATTTTGGACGCGGCCGGGGTACGGTAGCAGAAAAAAATATTTTTGAAAAACGATTCCGGATCAGTTTTCAACGGGGAAACGCGTGGTGCAGTCCATTTGGCCATAAATCATTGCAATCGGGCGCTAAAACGGCCGAAAGTCGAAAATTGGAATTTTCGACCCCCGACAGAGACCCGTTGCCACAGCAGAACTCAAGATTTCCTCGGCGGATTTCGGCGATTTTGGTCTTAAACGAAAGAGAACATGTTAATCTTGCCGATTTGAGATATCTGGCTCGATCCAACAACTCCCTGATTTACTAGGATTTTTGAAAGGCAAATTTTTGTCAAAAAATCACTTTCGGCTACCGTAACCCGAGAACGCGTCGACCTAGAGGGTCGGGATTTTTTGTCCCCTCTTCATCTCGTCGAGGACTACAACATATCCAAAGGGCATCAAAATCGGCCCATTATTCCAGAAAGTAGCAGCTGCTGAACACCCTCCCAGTAAGTAAAAATTCAAATTTTTGAATTGTTCTCAAAATTTTTCCACCACGCGAAAAAAATGAAGGTCCGTCCACACCTACTATCCCTCGAGAGCTATCGATTAAAAAAAACCCCGTCCAAATCGGGTGAACCACGCGCGAGAAATCTTGGGTGGAAAAAGTTAGTCGGTAGCAGCTCCACTATAGCACTCCGCCCCTTTTGGGGTCGGAGTGCTAAAAACGGGTGTTGTGTATTGCGTGCCGACCACTCACTACAACAAAGCGCCAACAAAACTGCGACCCAGCCAGCCACCCACCCCTTGATTTGTCCGTCATGGGCGTCGCTCTTGGCCCAGACGACGAAGACGTCGGCCACCGGAGCGTTCGAGATCCACGTCTTCGTCCCTGACAGCAGGTAGCGCTTCTTCGACGCGTCGTACTTCGCCCTGCAAGTCCAGACTCAACTCAACACTTGCGATGGCTCACTCAACTAACAAGCAAAGATGTATTCTGCTTCTTTCATTGCTACACACCTAGTCTCCATGGATCCGGGATCGCTGCCGTGATTGGGCTCGGTGATCCCAAAACAGCCAATCAGCTCTCCGGTCGCAAGTTTGGGAAGGTACTTCGACTTCTGAGCCTCCGTCCCATAGGTAAAGATAGGCCACATGACAAGGGATGATTGAACGCTCAACATGGACCGATATCTGCAAACATGAGCACAACCATTCTTGCAGTCGTTTTGTGCTTGTCATATCGTTGAACGAGAGACGCTGAAACGCAGCCAAGCGGTGACACCACTTCTCTCTATGGCTCTGTTCGACACGCCTCAGCCAGTACTCCACACGCGCGCGGACAGAGGGAAGCGGGCGACGGCAGGTAGGCGCAATCACAGAGGGTCACATGTGAACTCGAATCGCAGGCTATCACGCTTCTGGGCGGCGAGGAGGCACAGCGCGAGAGCTCGCTCTTCTTGAACTTCATCCGCTCAGCAGCTGGCAGAGGAGGCTTGTCGTCGTCAGCATCGGCACAGCCCAGGCGAAGAATCGGCCGTCGCCCCTTGTTCCGCTGCTGGAGAAGCGCTTGTCCGAGTCGGCCGACGGCGGCGCTCCCTCCTTCCGTAGCCGGTGGGCGGCGAGCGGGCGCGACGACGACGCCGTCTTGAGCAGCTCGGCCAGTCTCGAGGGATGGTTGCAGTTGTCGCCGTGGCAGCAGCAGGCGATGACCTCGCTGAGCCGGCCCTCGCCCGTCTGGTGGTTGACCCTCTTGCGCGTCACGTTGTGGCAGCGCGGCGCGTCGCCGTAGGAGCAGCCGCAACCGCCGGAGACTTGCTGCTTGCCGTCCTTCACGAGTTGTCCGCCCGAGCGCAGGAATCGCCACACTTCGCCGAATTGGAGCTCGCAGCCGGCGTCGTTGTGTCGCTCGCACTTCTGGCCCACGACTCCGTCCTCCATCTTCAGCTCGGACGCCGCGCCGCCGACCTTCCCCAGGCCGTAGAACTCGAAGCAGCTCTTGACGCGTCTCGCCTCGCCGCAGCCCGCCAACAGCAGCAACGGCAGCAGGAGCTGCAGCAGCGTCAGCGGCGCCTTCGTAGTCGTCGTCGTCGAACTTGCCATCGCCCTCTTCTCTGCTTCTTCCTTCTTCTGAGCTTCAAACTTTTGAAAAAGTCAGTTGATTCACTACTAGTACAGCTTCACGTGCAGGAGTTAGAGCGGACGCGCCTCTTTGAGCAGCCAATTAGGTACGATCGGAATTTGTGAGCAATTCCAACTGAAACGAAGCAAGACAACAGGGCGCTCACCCGCTGTCGACGCGTTCGATCTCTCTGGTTATGAGGCCGTAGGCGACGCTGGAGACGCCGGCGCAACCGTATCCCGTCAGAGTACAGCCCAACAGGCCGAGCTGTCCCACCTCCCTCATGAACTTGTCGTCGAATTCTAGAGGCGGCCAATCCGACTACCGAGACGAGACAGTCCACGCAATAAGCAACGTTTCTGTCGACCCACTCTCGTGTCTGTAGAGGTCCTGTATTCTGGGCTGGAGCTTCTCCTGGCAGTAGGCGTGGACCTGCTCCTGCAGCAGGCGCTCGTCCTCCGTCAACTGCGACTTCAGGTCGAACACATCGCTGTAGTCGAAGGACTTCGCCGCCGGCCGCCACCAACTGCCGCTCAGCTCCCTTCTTGCCGTCGTTGCGGGAAGCGCCGACGACGACGTGGTCGCGAGAGCGCAAAGACTCGGCTTTGCCAAGGTCCGCCACATGATCGACGCAGGAGGGCCTTCCTTCCGTCAGAGCCTCAGCTGTGCTGGCTGAAGACCGAAACAGAGAAACTCGACACCACGTGCTGATGATAACAGGACTCGCTATAGTACTTCGCACACGCGCTATATGCAACAAGCGTTTCCGACAACGAGGAGTATTTACCGCATTCGGTTCTTCCGAGTTCCGCCGCCGTCTTCGAAGCAGTACACTTCGTCGCACGATTGTTTTACTTCCACTGTGTCATAACAGTTGAAATTGTGATCCATGACGATGCATCATCATGAAGACAACAGTCTGCTGGTAATCGCTAAGTCTTCGTCTCCAAAATATCTGGATCGATTCGCGGCCGATGACTTCACAGAGACGACAGAAGGGTTGGCGTCGTAGTCGCTTCCTTTGCAGTCGCCGGCATCGGAATTCTGCTTCTCACAGAAGCGGCAAAGCTTGTCGAAGAGCCTGCTTAGCTTCGTGTCCGTTGTCCCGCCATAGACCGCTGCACAATGCACACATTCGTTATTTTGAGACGCACGTTCCAAGGCGTCGAATAATATACAGTAAACCAACCAGAATCTGGCGTTGCGTCTGCAGGCCGTCTGACGCAGTAGACGAGGGCGGCCGCCGTTCTGAGGATGGCGAGTCTTCGTCGAGTCAACGGTCGAAGTTGGGCGCCGACGCCGCCAAAGTGCAGCGAGGAGGAGAGCGACCGCTCGTAGTCGGCGTTCTGCCGCAGCAATTGGGACAGCAACTCCGAGTGGACGCCCACGAAGAGCAGCGTCTGCCAGAGATATTGGATACACAGGTCAAACAAGCCTGCGTGCGCCTGCAAACAGTATCCTAGCACACCTGTTGGTTGACATCGGCGCTCCTTCTGCCGAACGAGCGCAGGCCCACGAGCAGCGCTCGGTAGACGTTGAAGGCGTAGTGGAGCAGCACCAGGTATCTGGAGGTGAGGCTTGTCTCCAGCGAGTCGTCGCCCTCCGTGGAAGTGGTGAGGAAGAGGTCGGAGGGCGTCTCCGCCCACAGCTGCAGGGACGCCAGCATAGAGAAGGCGTTCTGCTCCAACGTCGCCAGCAGCCCCGCCTCGCTCAGCGACAGGCGCATCAGAAAGGTCTGCCAAAGTAACCACTCAATGGCCCATGCCGTCATGCGAGCGACCATGTAGCAACAGTCACAAAGGACTTCTATGTACCAACCAGTTTCGTCATCGCCAGGTACAGTGGCCTCAGCGTGGCCGTCATCGAGCGAAGCGTCTCCACGAGGCGCGCGTCGTCGCTGGCGCCGATCTGCCTAATGAGGGTGGCAGCGAAACCGCCATCGATCAGTCTGACGACCAAATCGGCCCCCCGACTGGCGTCCTGCTCCAACAGCAGAGACAAGCAGGACAGAGCCGCTGTCTGAACAGACTTCCAGCATGCGCTCTTTCCACACATTCTACGAGTATTCCCTTTCAAAAGTTGAAACGGAAGCGCTTCTACAACATCCCAAGGGAAACAAATGGGGCAGAGAAACAGCTCGCCCGGCCAAAACCAAGCCAAGTCAATTTCAGAGACTGTGGCGCGCGGCCACATTCGGTTGTGAACAACTCCCAAGGGAGAACAGAAGGCGGAACGATCTTCCTCTCAGAAGTCAGAAGTGCTCCACCCCCCAATCAAGACTTACAAGTTTGAACGAGCGTGACTGAGGCAAAGTTTCCATCGTACAAAATGCTCATAGCGAAGGTCAAGACGATCTACCACGCCTACGGCCTGAGTCACATCGTTCTGTTTGCCCTCTACTTTGCCTTCGTCCTCTCAGCCGCTTCGGTATTCGTGTCGCTGGAATCGGAGCCCCATCTGAAGCTCCTACGGCAGAAAGAACGAGACAGAACTAGCTCCAAATCAAACTTTGTCAGGCAGCAACTCTTGCCGCTGATCCTGAACAACAGCCGCTTCTGGCTCTACCTGAACGCCACCAAGACGGCGCAACTCAATCAGCTGCTTTCCGCCAAACTGGACCAATTCGCAGACTGCGCAACAGAGGAGAGCTGGCCATGGACATTCGGCAACGCCCTTCTCTACTGCTGCAGTTTGCTGACCACCATAGGTACCTACAAGCATAAACCACACGCATCTTTGGCGAAATCGAAGGCGCGCACACAAAGCGAGCTATTGTCAGGGTACCCCTATACCCACCCGACCACAGTTCCCGGCCAAGCCTTCTCAATGGTCGTCGTTCTGTGTGGAATACCGTTCACGGTCGTCGTTCTCAAGGACCTTACCTTCCTGCTGGCGCGACTGCTCACCTATCCAAAGGAGCTCACAGGTGAGCTCTCTCTGTCCAAGCTTTCCCTGCGAAACCAACAGTAAGGCTGTGGTCAAGCTTCAGCCTTCCTCTGGCGCCTCTTTCGCTACTGCACCCTGTGGGGATCTAGCGAGGCGACCGTCATCTACCCGGCGGAGTCGCGGCAGCGGCGGAGGGAGAAAAGCGCCACGGGTAACTTGGACCACTTCGACCGACTGCTAAACGTGCCGCCCGTCCTGGCCGTCTTCGCCTTCGTCGGCTGGCTGACGGCCGGCGCCTTCCTCTGCTGCGTCTGGGAGACAGAGTGGACGCCGTTCGAGGCGGCCCACTTCTTCTTCCACAGCTTCGCCACCGTCGGTCCCAACGGCAGCAAGCCGCCACAAAATCGAGGTTGGGTTACGAGAAGGAGCGAGGTCATTTACATAGACAGACGGCTTCGACACACCCGTACACACTTCGCGCAGGAATGCTGCTGCTTCTGATCCCCCTCTACATCTACGTGGGGCTGGCCTTCGTCTGCCTTTTCGTCAACTTCGTCTACGCGAAGTTGAGCAGCGCCTACTGGCTTCCCTACTACCGACAGCGGCAGAGGCAGGAGACGGGCAGGGCGCGACAACGAATCGGTTCGGGAGAGCTCGAGAGCGATCTCGTCAGGGAGATGAACGACTCGGACCTGACGAGCTACGTCACTATGGGTGTGTTGGTGGCAAGCAGCTACTAAGCTGCACGAAGTCAAACTCTACCGTATCCTACAGGAATCCTACAAGTGGAGGACAGGCGGCCCCTTCTGGCAGCGCTGGCCGACAGCGTCAACAAGCGCCGGGACGCCGTGACGCAGACCAAAGCTCCCGAAACGCGCAACGGGCCGCGACCGGCGCTGCTGGCGGCAGCTGACAAAGGCACACAAGTGGTTCATCAGACGGACAAGAGACAGACCGATACCGGAAGCTCGATGGACGACGGAAAGCGTCTCATCCGAGCAGTCTACCACTGAGAGACTCTCAATCCCGATTGTTCTTAGAATGACGTTAGGGTACTATTGAGACCTTGTCAGTATATACTGTAGCTACTACAAAGAGTCAGGCCCAAGACAACGAACCTTGGCGACGTCAGCGGCGTCGCAGGCGTCTTTGGCCAGTCTCGTCACCAGCTCCATTCCATAGCCGGCGGGACCCAACACTGACCACTGGTCATCTGAGAGTCGGTCCATGGCGCTCAGACCATCGAATAGCGCGTCGTAGCCCGTCGCCGGCTGCTGTTGCTGCGACTGGCGTCCTCGCTTGCCCACACCCATGAGATCCAACAGAGCCCCATAGAGATTGGCGCGCGTCTTGCCGTGGTAGACGCCTTGGAAAACGCAGGCGATTGCGTCGTCGAAGACAGACGAACGATCTTAGGAAAAGCGGAGCACCTGAGGAGACAACGTAGTCGGCCAGCAGACGCAGCACCGACGTCAGACGACCCAAATGCGCCATGCCGCTGTCCTCGAGCTTAGCTGGCGCCCTGAATACTACACCTACATAGCAATGCTACAAATGGCCGTTTTTCCCGAAGGCAAGTTCCTACCGGCCTACCTGCTTTGGTCGAGCAAACTGCCATAGGTCAGGCCATCCAACTCTGGCTTCGTGACGGCCCCATCCAACAGCTGAAATGTGTTGCGGACGCTTCTGCAGACGAGAAGCAGCGCCCCCGACAGCATCTCAGCGAAACTGGCCAGAGTGCCGAAATCCACAAGCTGCAATGGTAGGAGTTAGAACGCAGCTGCTAGTCAGTGCGAATACAAAGCATGTGCGAAGCCATTGCTGAACCTTGCCGAGCAGAAGGGTGGCGAACTCCGACAGCAGAGCCACTCTCGTGGGAATGTCCATGGAAGCTGTGGCGAAGGACGCCGAGTCGAAGGCGGTCGACAGCAGCACAGCGAGCAGCGACGTCCAACCTGCAGAATCATGGGCACGCGTCAGATACAACCGCTACATGCACGCTAGAGTGAATGCTAGAAAGAGAGAACTGTCAGCCTCTCAAGGGTTTCTGTAATTTATACCTTGCCAGCCGACAGCCAGCGCGTTCAGCTGCCGCTGCCTTTGGTTGTTGCGGGTCAAGTAGCCGAGAAGCGATTCCATCTCCTGCAAGGGGTTGGCGGCGATTCTATGTAACTAACGGCAACAGCGATAGTCAAAATGGCGCACGGTGACGAGGAAGGCGCGCTCGGTGTCGGTGGCGTCGCCGGCGGCGCAGAGGGCGTTCAGCTCCTCCGCTATGAGCCGATGCATCTTGACCAGGTCGCAGCGACGCGCCCCCTGCGAGTCGCCGCCCGTGCAGGCCGACACCAGCTGAAAGCCCAGTAGACTCGCATCTCAAAACCGCCAGCATAACAGAAGCCAGAACACAGACTCAACGACACCTGCACTAGCTTCGCGTCTTGAAAGCACTTGAGATCCAGAGGCGCCGCAGATTCTAGCGGCAGGTCGATGGCGCTGGCCAAACGGCTCAGTAGACAGGTGGCGCCGCCTACATCCGCCGAGTGATGAGTACCGCCGTTCACCATCGAAGACGACGACGCAGCAGCTGGGCCCGCTTCCTTCTTCACCCAGGAGAGGACGTCTCGACCGGTGTCCCCATTCAACGGTTGCGTGAAGAGCGCGAGGAGGCGAAGCGCCTGACTGCGCTGTCCGTGGACCGTCAGCAGTCGCAGCTCTGTGGCGGCCAGCGTCAGCAGGCGGCCGGCCGTCAAGCAGGAAAAGACGCCGTCGTCTGAGTCCTGATCTTCTGCCGAGGCGCCCAGTGGAAGAAGCTTGACCCAGCTGAAGCAGAGCTCGTGGATGAGGTCGTGGCCGACTCTGAGGTAGCGCAGACAGGGTTCGTCCAAGTCTGGACGCGCCGCCAGCGAGCAGAGAAGGCGGAGGGCGCAGTCGACGAGGGAGGGGAAACGGTCGGCGACGCCGGCCGTCGCCGCCTGCAGAATGGCGACGACTGCGTGGAGACAGGAGCGTGCCTGGCCGCCCACTCCTGAAACAGTTCGCTAAACAATAATAATCAAATTCACAGTGGAAACTAACTCCAAACCTGGATTCTCAAGCTCCGTCGAATCGGGACTCCTCAGGTCGAATCCCAGCAGCAACAGGGCGATGCTGGGTTCCATAGGGGCGGATAACAGCAGCGAGTCGGTGATCAGCTCGAGAAGCGTCGTCGCCGTCTCCCCTCCAAGTCTTGCGGGGGACAATTTGGATACTGAAAGAACGGGGGGTGGGGCGCTAGATGGTCCATCAGGCTTCATAGCTAACGCGGCACTCCCCACCAGGGGTTTCCGCAGCACGCTCGTCGAAAGGGGCCTCGATGGCGTCCAGAGACGCGAAGCAGTCGGCCGCGCCGCCCAGCATCTGGGCCAGCTCCGTGGGACTGTCGACGGCGGCGACCACGAGCTCCACCAACGCTCGTTGGCCCGCCAACAGCGTCGTAGAGTTGACCAATGAGCGGAGGAGGCGCGTCGCCACCAGACAATGCTGCGGGTGGGCCACGTGGAACTGCAGGTAGCTGCAGAGAGGCAGACGTGAATACAGCTTCCAGTGGAACAACACGATGGTAGAAAGTCAAGCCTTCTGTAAATCAGAACCTAAGAATAGTGAAGGGATAGTCGGCCCTGTTGCTCTTCCGATTGGGGCCCAGCAGAAGTGTCTCCAGCGAGGCAGAGATGAGGGGGGCGCCCACGAGACGGACGCTATCCTTGAAGGCGCCCTCCCTCTCCAGACAGGCGGCCAGAAGTTCCAGGGCTGAGAGCGCAGCGCACGCCAGCTTCTCTGAAGAGAGCGACTCCACTCCTTCGCAGCTCGAAAGGTGGCCTGAGTGCTCAGAATAGTCCATGCGCCAACCATTTGAGGGTGCCAATTCGAAGCTCTTGAATCGCTTCAGACATTCCTCTATCGTCGCCATAACCTGCAATGGGGAGTCGATGAAAGCGAATGCGTTCAGCCAGTGGCACGTAGCGATTGACAGAAGGCAAAACGTACAGTGCGCATTTGTGATCCGCGAACTCAATTTGTCAAGGCAATCACAGCACAAGGCACGCAGCGTGTCAGAATCGTAAACGAACCGCCGCGAAGATAGGTCCATCGTTGGCGACCGCCTGCAGCACCCTAACTCCTGGGTGCAGTTGACGACAGGACTCGGGGTCGAAGGGGCAGACAGACACCAATTTCCGCAGACAGTCAAACGACGCCGCCGCCATTTCCCACTAAAAGAGTTGAATTGACACTCCGCACAAAGTCGATCAAACAGCAAGCTTCTACCATCTGCGCAGCGTCCTTGTAGGAGCGATGGAGCACTCTGGAGGCCACCGAATTGAGCAGGAAGTCGAGGTAGGGCAGGAAGTGATCGCGGGGCGGCAGATAGGCCGTCGCGCCGTCCAGCAGACGACTCAGCAGTTGGACAAGCCCCAGAGAGGAATGGTACTGCTCCGCCGGCGTCTCGACTTCTTCCAGTTCTTGCTGAGAAAGTGAACGAAGGAGTACTGTACTCGACCTCCGTATTGCCCTGTGCGGATTGGGGCAATTGCCGCCGACGCAAAATGGGATGCATCGGCCAAACAAAACCAAATATTTCCGTTAAAGAATGCGATTGTTTCCATCTACTGCACAACGTGAGAGAGTCTGAGAGCAAGAGAAACACTTCTCCTCTACCTCGACGCCTCCCAGCAGAGAGCGACTCGCCCCAGTGTAAGCTTGGGAAGCTGGCTTGAAGAAAAGCACTCCTCCGCCAAGGACAGCGGTCCACAGCTTTTCCAAAGCGCTGCCGCTCTTCTCGTGGCAGGCCAGTGATCCCAGGAAGCGGAACAGTTCTCCTTTGAGCGTCAGGTCGACGGGAGAAGCGACCAGGGTGGCGCAGGACTCGACGGCGCGCCATCGTTCGTGATCGCGGAAGGCGGCGCAGGCCCAGTCGTCCAATTCGGCCACTCTGACGGCCAGGCGCAGCCAGCAGCACAGAGCCTCGGACTCGTCGGGTGAGATACGGTACTTCGCAGTCGCCGCTGACGGGATCGCTGCAAGAAACCGAGTATCACACGACTGGTGGGCCGGGCAATCAACACGAGAGACGACAGTATCCATCGCACACCCCCGTCCGAAGGCTTGAAGAGGCTCGCGTACTGCTGGAGGGCGCCGAACAGCTGCTGCCAACTGGCCGAGCCGCGGTGGAAGTCTGCGAATGGAAGCAAACAGCGCCAATGAGTCGAGAACTGCAAAAATATATTTCTGGGCAAGTTTGGAGGCTTCTTTCAGCTCATCTCAAGGTGACTACAATGCGCCAATACCGAGTGCAACAGCAAAGTTCTAAGGGACTGACCGGCGGCGTTCCCTTCAAGAAACTCGAAGAGGGCGCGAGCGGACTCTTGATTGGACGAGAGACGCAGCAGCAGCCTCAGAAAGGCGACGTGGACGAGGGCGGGCGCCGACTCGCTGGCCGACTTCAGGAACTTCAGCAGGGTCGTCATCTGCTCCTGAATTGGGTTGGCCTGGCAGCTTCCAACGAATCACAGTTGCTGTTGTAGGTAGCTCTGCACTGCACCAGCTGCTGTCGGCCGCTTGCCGCCGCTGTCGGGCGAAAACTCTGCTCAATCGACGTCAGCACGGGGTTCTCCAGAGTGGATGAAGAGCCGACAGTCCAGAGTCGGCCGGCGAAGAAGCTTTCGCCCACGTGGTAGAGATTGGCCATCTGGAAATTATCAATTACGGCTCATTGATTGACTGGCCATTATAGCTCATTAATTGACTGGACTCATTAATTGACACGTCGAATTCCTCAAGCGGAAGCCATATTGCACTAACCGCTTGCAGAAGCTGCTCGTAGTTGAGATGGATGTCGGGCGGTATCTCGCCCGACCTCAGGCACTCCTGCACCACTCGCAGCTCCTCGTCCGTGCGCGCGCGCATCTCCTTGATCTGAAGAAGTTAGTCGTTCAATGACTATGGCCATCACACATCGACCGGTTCCAAAACCATACCTTCATGGGAAAGAATTGGATGAAGCGCAGAAGCAGCGAGTGGACGGAGAGGAGGGCGAGAGGGCAGTCGGCCAAACGGGGCGCCGACAGAATCCGCTGTCTCAGCCAGGAGAAGAGCTTGACTTCCAGAGCGCCGTCGACCATGTCCTCCTCGTCTTGATCGAACATTCGGACCCCTGAAAAGAATGGGGAACGGCACAACTCTTGCCTATATCGCTGTCTGATACCTGTAGCGTTGGCGATATCTGGGCGCTTTTGTCGCGGCGCAACGCGACTTACTGGCGGCTCCCACGGGATGCTGGGAGAGGTGGCGCAAGGCGACGGCAAAGGCCAGCCTCAGCAGCGCCCCCATACAAGGATCGGCGAAGTCTGAGTGGACGAGCAAAGCGTGGACCTGGCTCAGACTGTCCACTCGAGCGAACAGGGGGAAATTTCTGGCGAAGCCTGAAGGGAAGTACCTGCTACACACGCTGTTTCTCTAACGGGTATACGGTATTAGAGGTCGGCGAAAGCGCTAGGAGCAGATATTGGTTGTGGAATGACATGCGTCGAGGCGTATAACAAATTGGGTACCAACCAAGTACCAAACACAATACCACCAACCGTCTTCGCTGTCGGCGTCTGTGTGTGGGTCGTCCAAGGTCGAGGTGTCGAGGCAAGAGAGCAGGCAGCAGAACAGCGACGCCAGAGGGCGCCCACTCAATTTGCCGGCGCCTCCGCCAACTCTGACGGCGTCGAGTAGCTTCTGGAAGTCGGCGGGACGCAGGCAGCCGCGACACAACACGGAATCGGCCAACGCGGCGACGCTCTCCTCCACGAGATCAAACACCTGAAGAACGCTGGCGTACGCAGCGCTTTGCTTCTCTCGGGCGCATCAACACATCGCCACGAAGGAAAGAGACAAGCGAACGAAAGGGTTGGGCGCGATCTGCTCTATCATCAACCGACCAATTTCCTATGCTTGGGACCGCCGATGCCGTTGACCGTCGGCTGCTCCAGTCGCTCCAACTCAGACTGGCCACTCGTCTTCGACACCACTTCTGAATAGTAGCCGCAGTGCAAACTCTGCAGCGACACGAAAATGCCTGGTGCGACTATGCGACTGCGAGGCGACGGACCAATGATCCTGTCGAGAAGATCGCCTTCCCACAGTTTGTCACAGAGCTTCGAGAGGCGAGCGACGAAGGGCGCCGTCGTCGTCGTCTCGTCTTGGCGCTGCAGCAGCTCGCAGCGGGCGGCACAGAGAATTCTCAGAGAGTCGGCCGCGAAGAAGTGACTGTTGTAATAGCAAAGGACGGCGCAGAGGCCGCGACCGAACTCCGGAAAGTTCACCATCTCCTCTTCGGCTAAAGAGCGAAGCAAAACAAATGGAAGAGGACGTCTTCACAAAGACGACGCCCCACCAGCAATGAGAAGTTCGACGGCGTCCACTTCGTTGATGTCGAAGACGTCGCTGAGGATGAGCGCCTCGCGGCCCAGCTCCGCGTCTACAACGACAGAGCCATGCTTCAGCGCCAGTTCCGCCCCTTTGGAGGCCGACTCTGTCACGCGACTGCGATCCACCAAACTCTTGGCCTGCAAACCGCCAGATCAGCATATTTATGTTGTCGTGCGCTTCAGTACAAGCACAGGAATGTTCTGCATTGCACCTTGTTTCTGAAGGGATGCGCGAGTTTGTCAAGTACGGCAGCGCTTTCGTCCTCCAAACTGTCCAGATGGACGTCGTCGTGCGACGACACCGCTTGAACCACGCGCTGGTGAAGATGACGGCTCTCGAACCACTGATTCAGAGCCATTACCACCAGCAAACTGCGCGACAAACTCCAAAGAATTCCGGTATCAATCAGTTCGAATTCACTTCACCGCAGTTCGAATTCAATCCGCCCGACCGCTACTAAACTGATGACAACAAGATAATGAAGCTACGCGCACCGAGGAGCACGCACAACTCCCAGCATTAGAGCTGAAAGTACATAGCTCGTTTTGCTCACACAACACACCGGCATGACATTGTGCACAGAAAAGTTTAGACGTCTTTTATTCGCTTACGCTCTTCTCATTCTCAGCAAGACGACTACGCACTCCGCAAACCCGTCTAACCGCAACGACCAAGCGCGATACGGTAGGTGCACCACCACCTACACAGAACTGACTAACTGAACTGAGCCACTACGAGACGAGGCAAGTCAGAAAGGGCGCTTCTACCTTACAACCGAATGGCGAGCGCAGTATGTAAACGCCCGTGCAGGCAAAGTTAACGCAAAACCAAAAGTCTGCACTACTTTCACGGGTAGCCTCATCCTTTAGGTTGCAACGACGCCGGTAGGCCTACTCTTGGAGAGAACACCCTGGACAAGAAAACAAACCAAAGAAAGAGGGCAGTAGGAACAGATCTGAAGCTGTCTACAGTAGGTGGATAGTCTAGCTGACGGCGGCGTCCTGCCTGGCGTAGGTTCCGATGTAGCCTTCTGGGGAGGCCTTGACGGTGATGGGGCCGCCGTAGCGACGCAGAAGCAACGCGTTGCCGCGTTTCAACTGGCCCTGAAGCCGGACGGAAAGACATATGCGCCGAGAAATGTGTACTCGCAGCCACACCGCACTGCACAATACGCCGCCACCCCGTCTCCTCTAGCTATCCCACCTGCTTGGCGAGATGGGCCCGGCACTCCTTCCAGTGGCCGAAGACGGGCGTCGCCGGCATCGAACCCGCTTTCAGCCTGTGTAACAGTGGGGGGAACGCGTCAACGCATCAATCGACTGCTACCGAGCCGAGAAGCAAGGGCCACACACCCGCATCCGTTGACGGCGCAGACGGTGGAGACGAGGCTGAAGTGGTAGAACCAGCCGCTGACCAGTAAGCGAAGCAGCTGCGCGGCCACGAAGGTGAGCTTGTTGGAGGTGTCCTTGCGCTTCTGCAGCTCCTCGGCGCTCACGGCGCCCTCCTCCTCCTCTTCCGTCGGCTGCAGACGTTGCGATGAAGAGAAGTAACAGAGATGATGAGGACAACACAACACAGGGTGGTATGAGGAAGTGGGGACGTCAGTAGCAGTGTGCACGTTACACCACTTCAAATGCTATACCAGCCCCAAATTACGGTAGTTATACTTTACTTATACCAGCGCAAAATTCTATATTATACCTTACTCATACCTTATTTATACCAGACCAGTAACCAATTTCGAATAAATACCAAGTGAACGACGATGTCCACTCCAGCAAAACTATAATAACAGTTGCCATGCTACACATAAACGGATATTCTTATGACTAATCAACATAGTTGATAAGGAATGCGTTCTGAGAGGACTGTGTCACCGTGTCAGAGCCTCCTCTGTGCAATGTGCAAAGCCGCTACCTGCCGTAACTCGACGGAGAGGGCTGCCTTTACCCCAACCTCTCCTCCGATTACCTAGCGGAGTCGGCCACCCAGTCGGTAGCTGCAGATCTTATTCCACTACCGTTGTCTCCTCACATCCGTTCGTCGACTGACAACACTCCGTGCGACAGCAAGGATAAGGTTCGGAGCCGATTACTCGGTCCACTAAGACTTCTCTTTCTCGTGACGGAAGCC
>JASAMZ010009199.1:0-11160 GCA_030248115.1 Linhomoeus sp. GSCO2_2 | reverse complement strand
TGGTTCTTCGTTCAGTTACATCTGTATGGAAATCAGCCACTGCTCACAACATGTGTTGGCCTATGGTTCATGGCCAATGCTCACAACAGCCCATAGGAGAATCTGATAGATCTAAAGTCATTTGACACTGCGCCTCTATCAGTGCATGCTTTTATGGTTGCACCAGCTCCCATGCCTAAGAATACACTTAAGTTAACACATTGAAGCTTTCATTTAGCCCAAAGGAGATTCAGATAGATCTAATCTCTTCTGACACTGTGCCCATGCCAGTGCCTTCATTTACCATTGTTCCCACTCCCGTGCCTTTGATTACACTGAACTTTGCATATAGGTGTTTATGTTTAGCCCATAAGAGGATTCAGATACATCAAAAGTCTCTTGACACTTCACCCTTGCCAGTGCCTGCATTTATCATTGAACCTGTTCCTGTGCCTCTGAATACACTGAAGCTAACACATGGATGCTTGTGTTTTGCCCTTAGGATATTTCAGATAGAGCTAATGTCTTCTGACACTGTGCCCCTGCCAGTGCCTGCATTTACCTTTGCACCTGCTCCCGTGCCTCCAAATACCTGTAGGAGTCTCACAGCGACAGCTCTGGAGTGAATGGTGACACGACAGTGTGAAATTTCCACGAAAATGACCAGTAGGCACTCTTTAGTGCTCAGAATGTACTGTGCAGTCGATATTTTCGTGAATTTTGTGGAATTTAGTAATTTGCAAAAGTTTTAAAATAGGAGGGGATTCCTTCCAGCCCACGACGGTCAGTTTAAGCTATAGATCTCCAGGATCCGTCAACTGTGTCAAGAGAAAATGGCCGGACAAACAGACACACACACACACACACACACACACACACACACACACACACACACACACACACACACACTCTCTCTCTCTCTCTCTCTCTCTCTCTCTCTCTCTCTCTCTCTCTCTCTCTCTCTCTCTCTCTCTCTCTCTCTCTCTCTCTCTCTCTCTCTCTCTCTCTCTCTCTCTCTCTCTCTCTCTCTCTCTCTCTCTCTCTCTCTCTCTCTCTCTCTCTCTCTCTCTCTCTCTCTCTCTCTCTCTCTCTCTCTCTCTCTCTCTCTCTCTCTCTCTCTCTCTCTCTCTCTCTCTCTCTCTCTCTCTCTCTCTCTCTCTCTCTCTCTCTCTCTCTCTCTCTCTCTCTCTCTCTCTCTCTCTCTCTCTCTCTCTCTCTCTCTCTCTCTCTCTCTCTCTCTCTCTCTCTCTCTCTCTCTCTCTCTCTCTCTCTCTCTCTCTCTCTCTCTCTCTCTCTCTCTCTCTCTCTCTCTCTCTCTCTCTCTCTCTCTCTCTCTCTCTCTCTCTCTCTCTCTCTCTCTCTCTCTCTCTCTCTCTCTCTCTCTCTCTCTCTCTCTCTCTCTCTCTCTCTCTCTCTCTCTCTCTCTCTCTCTCTCTCTCTCTCTCTCTCTCTCTCTCTCTCTCTCTCTCTCTCTCTCTCTCTCTCTCTCTCTCTCTCTCTCTCTCTCTCTCTCTCTCTCTCTCTCTCTCTCTCTCTCTCTCTCTCTCTCTCTCTCTCTCTCTCTCTCTCTCTCTCTCTCTCTCTCTCTCTCTCTCTCTCTCTCTCTCTCTCTCTCTCTCTCTCTCTCTCTCTCTCTCTCTCTCTCTCTCTCTCTCTCTCTCTCTCTCTCTCTCTCTCTCTCTCTCTCTCTCTCTCTCTCTCTCTCTCTCTCTCTCTCTCTCTCTCTCTCTCTCTCTCTCTCTCTCTCTCTCTCTCTCTCTCTCTCTCTCTCTCTCTACACACACACACACACACACACACACACACACACACACACACACACACACACACACACACACACACACACACACACACACACACACACACACACACACACACACACACACACACACACACACACACACACACACACACACACACACACACACACACACACACACACACACACACACACACACACACACACACACACACACACACACACACACACACACACACACACACACACACACACACACACACACACACACACACACACACACACACACACACACACACACACACACACACACACACACACACACACACACACACACACACACACACACACACACACACACACACACACACACACACACACACACACACACACACACACACACACACACACACACACACACACACACACACACACACACACACACACACACACACACACACACACACACACACACACACACACACACACACACACACACACACACACACACACACACACACACACACACACACACACACACACACACACACACACACACACACACACACACACACACACACACACACACACACACACACACACACACACACACACACACACACACACACACACACACACACACACACACACACACACACACACACACACACACACACACACACACACACACACACACACACACACACACACACACACACACACACACACACACAGAAACACGAACAGACAATAGCGTCCGTATATATACTCGCCGCCCTGGGGGGCGGCGAAACAAGCTTAGAGTAACAAGCTTAGAGTAACAAGCTTTGTCTAAAAACTGTGGCACCACGTTGGCATCAGTGTAAACTTGAGAGCGTGTGCGCGATAATGTGCACTGGATAGTGAAGTGCCGCTAGACATTTAGCCGACAATCTGGTGGGGGTATAGCCGCAATTGGTCTTGGATTTGTTCGTGGTACCTGATCCACGTATGGATCAGAAGATTCGCCGCAGGCATACTTTGCGCTTATAATTGTGGCAACTGATCCATAAATGGATCAGAAAAATTCGCCGCAGGTACACAGTGCAATAAAAGTGTCTAAATGAGACGACGCCCTATTGATAAGGGTATAAATGGGACGACGCCCTATTGAAAAGGGTATAAATGGGACGACGCCATATTCCTTTTGGATTAGTGCTCGATGCATCCATGCATACAAAGATATGTTGAAATCTCAGCTGCTTGAAATTGTCGAAATTTAGAAATTCTGACAAAAACGTTGAAAATATACCTAAATCCTTTAATTATAAAATCTAGAACTATTTGGTAAATACTTGGCAAGCAATGGTCGACACATCTGTGCAACGAAATGTTGAAATTTAAGCTGTTTGAAATTATCAAAATTTGGGGATCTTAACAAAATCCTTGAAATATCCCAAAATCGCTTATTAAAAACTTAGAACGAGTTGCTAAATACTTGGCAGCCTATGCCCGACACAACCATGTGAAGAAATTATAAAATTTCAGCTGTTTGAAATTGTCAAAATTTGGGATTTTTGACAATATTTTTAAAAATATCCCTAATTTCGTTAATTATAAAATCTGAAACTATTTGATAAATACTTGGCAGACTATGGTCGACCCATTCGTGAAAAGAAAATTTGAAATATAAGCTGTTTGAAATTGTCGAATTTTGTGAATTTAAAAAAGATCCTTAAAAATATCCTAAATTTCGTTAATTATATTCGCTGAAACTATTTGCTAAATACTTGGCAGACTATGCTCGACGCATCCGTGCAAAGACATTTTGAAATTTAAGCTGTTTGAATTTGTCAAAATTTGGGATTTTTGACAAAAACCTTGAAAATATCCATAATTTTGTTAATTATAAAATCTGAAACTATTTGATAAATACTTGGCTGACTATGCTCGACACATCCGTGAAAAGAAATTTTGAAATATAAGCTGTTTGAAATTGTCGAAATTTGTGGATTTTACCAAAATCCTTAAAAATATCGTAAATTTCGTTAATTATATTCGCAGAAACTATTTGCTAAATACTTGGCAGACTATGCTCGATACATCGGTGCAAAGAAGTTTTGAAATTTAAGCTGTTTGAATTTGCCGAAATTTGGGAATTTTGACAAAAACCTTGAAAATATCCCTAATTTCGATAATTATAGAATCTGAAACTATTTGATAAATACTTGGCAGACTATGCTCGATACATCCGTGCAAAGAAGTTTTGAAATTTAAGCTGTTTGAAATTGTCGAAATTTGGGAATTTCGACAAAAACCTTGAAATTATCCCTAATTTCATGAATTCCAAAATCCAATACTATGTCACAAATTCATCGCGTCTTATGCCCTTTCCATTTCAGCAAAAACTTTGCCGATACGACTTGTAAATAAAAGTGTCATTTTTGACATTTTCATATTTTAATTGTAAATATCTCGAAATAGCGAAATTAGCAACAGAAACGGACAACGGCGCGTTACTCAGCGCATTCGACTCCATTAGGTGGCACTAACCGTCATGTCTAGTTTTGTGACACCCACACACAGACCCACGAACAGACAATAGCGTCCGTATATATACTCGCCGCCCTGGGGGGCGGCGAAAAAACTGGGTACCCGATGATGATTGATTGGCATTGCATAGTGTGTTGTGCATTTGAGGAGTGTATTCAATAGTGTGTCAGAATACAAAGTTGAGCATTTCTTCGGGGAGTTTCGCTGCAGTTACCTCGAGTTTCCAAAGGTAGTTTGTGCCATTCTTGGGCAATCGTTGCCTATACGGCGAATTGGTGGGCACTGATCCATAAATGGATCAGGAATGTTCGCCGCAGGTTCACTTTGGAATGAAGAGGGTCTAAATGGGACGACGCCCTTTTCTTTTGGGTCACAAATGCGGGCGGTGACGGTACCGTTTCTGTAGATTGCAGAACCGCACAGTAATTGCCGCGTTTTGTGTTCGATCGAATAGGTGGCAAAACATACGTTGCACGACACATCCATGGAAAAATATTGCTTAGTTATAGCCATTTGAAAATGCCGAAATCTGCCATATTTGACAAAACCCTTGAAAATATCCCTAATTTCTTGAATTCTAAAATCTGAAACTGTTTCGTAAGTACTTGACATAAAACGCCCGATACATCCACGCAAAGATATTTTGAATTGTAAGTTGTTTTAAATTGTCGAAATTTGGCAATTTTGAGAAAAACCTTGAAAATATCCCTAAATTCGTTAATTATAAAATATAGAACTATTTGCTAAATAGTTGGCAGACTATGCCCGACACAACTATGCAAAGACATTCTGAAATATAAGCTATTTGAAATTGCCTAAATTTGGGAATTTTAACAATACCCTTGAAAATATACGTAAATTCGTTAATTATAAAATCCGAAACTATTTGTTAAATACATGGCAGACTATGCTCGATACTTCCGTGCAAAGAAACTTTGAACTTTAAGCCGTTTGAAATTGTCGAAATTTGGGGATTTTGACAAAACTCTTAAAAATATCCTAAATTTCATTAATTATAATCTCTAGAACTATTTGCTAAATACTTGGCAGACTATGCTCGACACATCCGTGCAAAGAAGTTTTGAAATTTAAGCTGTTTGAAATTGCCAAAATTTGGGAATTTTTAAAATACGCTTGAAAATATCCCTAATTTCGTTAATTATAAAATCTAAAACTATTTGATAAATACTTGGTAGAGTATGCTCGACGCATCCGTGAAAAGAAATTCTGAAATTTAAGCTGTTTGAAATTGTCGAAATTTGGGGATTTTAACAAAATCCTTAAAAATATCCTAAATTTCGTTAATTATATTCGCTGAAACTATTTGTTAAATACTTGGCAGACTATGCTCGATACATCGGTGCAAAGAAGTTTTGAAATATAAGCTGTTTGAATTGTTCGAAATTTGGGAATTTTGACAAAAACCTTGAAAATATCCCTAATTTGGTGAATTCCAAAATCCAAAACTATGTCACAAATTCATCGCGTCTTACGCCCTTTCCATTTCAGCAAAAACTTTGCCGATACGACTTGTAAATAAAAGTGTCATTTTTGACATTTTCATATTTTAATTGTAAATATCTCGAAATAGGGAAATTAGCAACAGAAACGGACAACGGCGCGTTACTCAGCGCATTCGACTCCATTGGGTGGCACTAACCGTCATGTCTAGTTTTGTGACACCCACACACACACACACAGACACACACACGAACGGACAATAGCGTCCGTATATATGTTACAGTGAATACCCGCATCCAGTGAGAACCCGCATATGCGGGTTTTCACTAGACTAGTGAATACCCGCATATGCGGGTTTTCACTAGCCGTGTTAGTGAATACCCGCATATGCAGGTATTCACTAAAAAGTTTAGTGAAAACCCGTCTAGGAGTGCATGGTGAGTTTTGAGCCAGTCCACACCAGATTACTGAATAAGTTCACACCAAAATACTGAATCAGTCCACACAAATTACGGAATACACCAAATTACTACACGAGTCGACACCAAAAGAGGATATCGTAGGTCTGAGCAGGATGTGATCGTAGGCTAGGCGGAGATCGTAGGCCTAAGCAGGAGGAGATCGTAGGCTAGACGGAGATCGTAGTCCTGAGCAGGAGGAGATCGTAGGCCTGAGCAGGAGGAGATCGTTGGCTAGGCGGAGATCGTAGGCCTGAGCAGGAGGAGATCGTAGGCTAGACGGAGATCGTAGGCCTGAGCAGGAGGAGATCGCAGGCTAGACGGAGATCGTAGGCCTGAGCAGGAGGAGATCGTAGGCTAGGCGGAGATCGTAGGCCTGAGCAGGAGGAGATCGTAGGCTAGGCGGAGATCGTAGGCCTGAGCAGGAGGAGATCGTAGGCTAGGCGGAGATCGTAGGCCTGAGCAGGAGGAGATCGTAGGCTAGGCGGAGATCGTAGGCCTGAGCAGGAGGAGATCGTAGGCCTGAGCAGGAGGAGATCGTAGGCTAGGCGGAGATCGTAGGCCTGAGCACGAGGAGATCGTAGGCTAGGCGGAGAGCGTAGGCCTGAGCTGGAGGAGATCGTAGGCTAGGCGGAGATCGTAGGCCTGAGCAGGAGGAGATCGTGAGGCCTGAGCAGGAGGAGATGGTAGGCTAGGCGGAGATCCTAGGCCTGAGCAGGAGGAGATCGTAGGCTAGCCGGAGATCGAAGGACTGAGCAGGAGGAGGATCGTAGGCTAGGCGGGGATCGTAGGCCTGAGCAGGAGGAGATCGTAGGCCTGAGCACGAGGAGATCGTAGGCTAGGCGGTGATCGTAGGTCTGAGCAGGAGGAGATCGTAGGCTAGGCGGAGATCGTAGGCCTGAGCAGGAGGAGATCGTAGGCCTGAGCAGGAGGAGATCGTAGGCCAGGCGGAGATCGTAGGCCTGAGCAGGAGGAGATCGTAGGCTAGGCGGAGATCGTAGGCCTGAGCAGGAGGAGATCGTAGGCTAGGCGGGGATCGTAGGCCTGAGCAGGAGGAGATCGTAGGCCTGAGCAGGAGGAGATCGTAGGCTAGGCGGTGATCGTAGGTCTGAGCAGGAGGAGATCGTAGGCTAGGCGGAGATCGTAGGCCTGAGCAGGAGGAGATCGTAGGCTAGGCGGAGATCGTAGGCCTGAGCAGGAGGAGAGCGTAAGGCTAGGCGGAGATCGTAGGCCTGAGCAGGAGGAGATCGTAGGCTAGGCGGAGATCGTAGGCCTGAGCAGGAGGAGATCGTAGGCTAGGCGGAGATCGTAGGCCTGAGCAGGAGGAGATCGTAGGCTAGGCGGGGATCGTAGGCCTGAGCAGGAGGAGATCGTAGGCCTGAGCAGGAGGAGATCGTAGGCTAGGCGGTGATCGTAGGTCTGAGCAGGAGGAGATCGTAGGCTAGGCGGAGATCGTAGGCCTGAGCAGGAGGAGATCGTAGGCTAGGCGGGGATCGTAGGCCTGAGCAGGAGGAGATCGTAGGCCTGAGCAGGAGGAGATCGTAGGCTAGGCGGAGATCGTAGGCCTGAGCAGGAGGAGATCGTAGGCCTGAGCAGGAGGAGATCGTAGGCCTGAGCAGGAGGAGATCGTAGGCTAGGCGGAGATCGTAGGCCTGAGCAGGAGGAGATCGTAGGCCTGAGCAGGAGGAGATCGTAGGCTAGGCGGAGATCGTAGGCCTGAGCAGGAGGAGATCGTAGGCTAGCGGAGATCGTAGGATTGAGCAGGAGGAGATCGCAGGCTAGGCGGAGATCGTAGGCCTGAGCAGGAGGAGATCGTAGGCTAGGCGGAGATCGTAGGCCTGAGCAGGAGGAGATCGTAGGCTAGGCGGAGATCGTAGGCCTGAGCAGGAGGAGATCGTAGACCTGAGCCGGAGGAAAGCCTGAGCCTAAGCCTAAGCCTGAGCCAAAGCCTGAGCTTGAGCCAAAATATATTTATTGTAACGGTAAAATGAATTGGTGCGGAGTCATTCAGTAATTGCTGCAGAACCTGAAGGGAAAGACATCCAAGGAAAGAATTAAATGCTAGGAGGTTTGGAAGGATTAGATTAAATATATGGCGAGACTTCAAGCGGACCCTGGAACAAGACAAGTACCGTGTTCACTTGTATGCGGGTGGCGATTCTGCGGAACAGCCCCGTGAAACAAGCATAATATGCGGGTATTCACTAACTGGATCAGTGAATACCCGCATATGCGGGTATTCACTAAGTGGTTTGGTGAAAACCCGCATATGCGGGTTTTCACTGGATGCGGGTATTCCCTGTCACATATATACTCGCCGCCCTGGGGGGCGGCGAAAAAACTGGGTACCCGATGATGGTTGATTGGCATTGTATAGTGTGTCGTGCATTTGAGAAGTGTATTCCATAGAGTGTCAGAATAGTAAGTTGAGCATTTCTTCAGGGAGTATCGCCGCAGTTACCTCGAGTTTCCAGTGAAAGTTTGTGCCGTTGTTGGGCAATCGATATCTGCAAGGCGCATTGGTGGGTACTGATCCATAAATGGATCAGGAATGTTCGCCGCAGGTTCACTGTGGAATAAAGAGGGTCTAAATGGGACGACGCCCTTTTCTTTTGGGTCACAAATGCGGACGGTTACGGCACCGTTGCTGTAGATTGCAGAACCGTACAGTAAACAGAATTGCCGCGTTTCGTCTTCGATTGAATAGGTGGCAAAAACATACGTTGCCGAAAACATCTATGGAAAATATTGCTAGGTTTTAGCCATTTGAATTGCCGAAATCTGCCATGCTTGAAAAAAAAACCTTGAAAATATCCCTAAATTTCGTGAATTCTAAAATCTGAAACTGCTGTATAATTACTTGACATACTACGCCCGACTCATCCACGCAAAGATATTTTGAATTTTAAGTTGTCTAAATTGTTGAAATTTGGCAATTTTGAGAAAAACCTTGAAAATATCCCTAAATTCGTTAATTATAAAATATAGAACTATTTGCTAAGTAGTTGGCAGACTATGCCCGACACAACCATGCAAAGACATTCTGAAATTTAAGCTATTCGAAATTGTCGAAATTTGTGAGTTTTAGCAATACCCTTGAAAATACACCTAATTTTGCTAATTAGAAAATCTGAAACTACCTATTTGCTAAATACTTGGTAGACTATGCTCGATACATCCGAGCAAAGAAGTTTTGAAATTTAAGCTGTTTGAATTTGTCGAAATTTGGGAATTTTGACAAAACCCTTGAAAATATCCCTAATTTCGTTAATTATATTCGCTGAAAGTATTTGATAAATATTTGGCAGACTATGCTCGATACATCCGTGCAAAGACACTAACCGTCATGTCTAGTTTTGTGACACGGACACACACACAGACAGACACACGAACGGACAATAGCGTCCGTATATATGTCGTAGACCTATGTGATACCTTGACCTATCTGATACCATAGTACTACGAGATGGGGGTATCTGGTAAGTCGAGACCTATCCGAACCCACTCGCTGGGCCTCTCCCAATCAGATATGGGCGCCCCGCTAGTGCGATTAACCCTTTGCGCAGCGTGCGTCGCTTCTCGCTTTCCACCTTCAGTCATCTTTAAGGAGCACATCATAACTGCGTCGCCTAAGTGCGAAGAGGCCACCTACTACTACTCCTGAGTCCTGACCGCCTACTCCTGAGTTGCTTATCGTAGTCTTATTGCTGTCGACTTCTGTCTTTCAAGTGAAACAAATGGTGGGCTCGACGAAGCCTGGCCTCTTCAACGGTGGTGTCCAGATGATGAGGTGCGGCCGATCTAGCCCACACTAGGCGCTCTCCTACTATAGTGGCCACTTCACGCTGAAGCGCATCGCGCACCTGTAGGACAAGATCAGTAGACGGGGGCAAAGCCCTGCTGGGCACTCCTCCCCTCTGTAAGAATTTTCACAGGTAGTGGCCTCGTTTAACAGGATACCAAATAAACAACGAGATTGAGCGATTAGGCCTCCTGATCATTCCTATCGCAAAACTATTAACTAATAGCAGATTTGGAATCGTGACCGTCCAAAACCCCGCATTCGACATGTAACGCACCTAGCTTCAGATGAACCATGCGTGCGACGTCGTGCGTGCCTCTTCGCACTTTGACGACGCAGTTATGATGTGCTTCTTTTAAAACATTAGCAGAGGTCTAAAGCGAGAAGCGACGCACGCTGCGCAAAGGGTTAATCGCACTAGCGGGGCGCCCATATCTGATTGGGAGAGGCCCAGCGAGTGGGTATCGGATAGGTCTCGACTTACCAGATACCCCCATCTCGTAGTACTATGGTATCAGATAGGTCAAGGTATCACATAGGTCTACGACATATATACTCGCCGCGCTGGGGCGCGGCGAAAAAACAAATGTGTTTCTTTAGGAATGAGTGTCCAACAACTGCTACAACGTAAGCTTTCAAACGGTCGAACGAATGTCGCTCTACAACGTAAGACGAGCGAGTTAGTACCGTTATATTGCTCAAAACATCGCGAATATCGATTTCCATGTTGTGTATTTTGCTAACTAGAAAGATTCTTGCAGTCGCATGAAAGAGCACGTTGAGACCCTTAAAATGACGTGTCGATTGCCACCCTACGACGAAAGATGGGCGAGTTAGAACCGCTTTGCGTTTTGACCTTCGGGTTACTGTAACTTGCGAAATTCAAATTTTTGAATATCGGCTTCTCTTGACGGAATGGTCAGTGAATCGAAACCTATCCAACGAGCTCAAGCCCGTCTCTCTGCGACTTTTCTACGAAAATGTCAAGTTTCTCAGTACGTGTTTACCAATTGAATAAAACTTGTCGTGTCATCAAAGAGCACGTCGCGAGCTTTTAAGCGAGCTACTGCACGCCTCTCTACGTAAGACGAGCGGAGTTAGGCCCGCTCATACGTGTAAGCGCCAACCGGCCGGGGGGGGGGGTCGGGGGGGGGGGGTATAGGACCCCT
>JASAMZ010009198.1:0-15849 GCA_030248115.1 Linhomoeus sp. GSCO2_2 | reverse complement strand
TCAACTAAAAGGTCTCGACGTGCTCTTTTACTGTCGCAGGGAGACGATCTTGAGTTGCTGGATAAGTCTTGACTCACTGATCATTTGTTCTTCGATTGGTCGAAACTCAAAAGTTTGAATATCGCGAGCTACAGTAACCCAACGGTTCAAACAGCAAATGGGCCCTAACTCGCTCGTCTTACGTTGTAGAGCGGCATTCGTGCGACCGTTTGAAAGCTTACGTTGAGGCAGTTGTTGAATGGTCATTCCTAAAGAAATAGTTTTGTTTTTTTAAACCCTTGTCTTACGAACAACTTTGTCTGCAAAAATAATTAATCCCGGGCGATCCCAATGTTGCCTTGCAACAACTGCTCAGAAATGCGTGTGTCTTGCTAAAAAAATAATCCCGGGCGATCCCAATGTTGCCTTGCAACAACCGCTCAGAAATGCGTGTGTCTTGCTCAAAAAATTAATCCCGGGCGATCCCAATGTTGCCCTGCAAGAACCTCTCAGAAAGGAGCGTGTCAGAAGTAGCGCATGAATAGTGGACTCCGGGCGGGCGCGCGTCATATCGGAAAGGCTTCGAAATACTTTACAAAAGTATCCACTCTTTTACTCTTCCACTTTAAAACACTCACAAACCACTCTGTATTAATAAAACAACTCAACTTTTTTAAAACAGCTTGTTTAAAGCAGTTAAAGCAACTTATTTAAGCACAGGCAAAAATTTTGCCGTTTTTTCGCCGCGCCTCAGCGCGGCGAGGTGTATATACAGTCCCGTCCGGAAATAACGCCTCGAAAAACGCGTTCGCGTTTTGAGCGCGTTTTCACGCAATGTATGCGAATTACTTGATTGGAAAGCGTCCAACGGATTGAAGACACATCGTGTTGGATTGTTTGGCTTGTAATGGCCTTGTCAACCTATAGGTCTTCTTTCCTTGGTTTGGTTTCTTCAAAATTTGCGAATTGCCATAGCTGATCGAGTATCGAAAATTTATGGAAATTCTGGTCGATACGTGCCATCATATTGCGTCCTATAGTCATAACAACCCACAAAGACAAGTTTTCTATCCGTTTGGCACACTCCAATTACAAAATTTGGCGTAGAACGCAACGGAACGCGTCTCAGAACGCAAACGCGTTTTGAGAACGCAACAGGGCGTTATTTCCGGACGGGACTGTACAGGGTTTTTTTTAGATGAGTGTTTTTCGTTCGGCCCGATTTTGTATAAAACAGCGGCCGATATCGATGAAATTTTAACACAACATTAGAAAGGCTTTGGCATTTTGTATGTTAGGTGCCCAGCTCAATTTGGCTTTGTAATGCACATATTACAGGGTGTCAAAGTTGAGGTCGAAAATCTCACGATCGGCCGACTTTGAAGCACGATAACTCGCATTTGCTTTTGAATTTTTGGACGCGGTAAATTGCATCTGAAAGGCGTTTAAACAGGCTTTAATTTGCCACAAGAACGAACTTTCCACGTTGTCTAACGGCCGAGCTACAACTAGTTAAAATGTCCGATAACGCGTTCTGGAGCGGCGCAGGCCGTCATCCGCTGAGAAAGGCGGCCTCTGACCCATGCTAAGAATTTCGACGCGCTGTAGCGCGGCCGTTAGGCAACATGGAAAATTCGTTCTTGTGGCAAATTAAAGCCTGTTTAAAGGCCTTTCAGATGCAATTTGCCGCGTCCAAAAATTCAAAAGCAAATGCGAGTTATCGTGCTTCAAAGTCGGCCGATCGTGAAATTTTCTACCTCAACTTTGACACCCTGTAATTTGTGCATTACAAGACCAATTGAGCTGGGCACCTAACATACAAAATGCCAAAGCCTTTCTAATATTGTGTTGAAATTTCATCGATATCGGCTGCTGTTTTATACAAAATCGGGCTGAACAAAAAACACTCATCTAAAAAGAAAACCCTGTATGTTGCATCCACTTTCCGCAATCCAGCCAGATTGCGCAATCTGGAGGGTTTCCCTCCAGGCTACGCAATATGGCGAGTTCTGGAGGGCGGCCCCTCCAAACCGCGCAATGTCTGGTCGCCGGGGCTCAGCAGGCCTGAGCAGGAGGTGAATTAGATGGAGGAGTGTTCATCCCACTTACAGTTTGCACTAAAACTCTGTCGACGTCGCGCCTGGCGGGTCGAAAACTGAGGCTTAGCGCGACCACCAACTTCAGGGCGCGCTCCGCGCGCCCTGAAGTCGGTCACCGGTCGCGTTAAGCCTAAGCTTCGACCCGCCAGACTGCGACGCCGACTAGACTCTTGTGATCCGTTTCTGGGCGCAGGGCGAGCCTAAGCATAGCCTGATATGGAAGGAAACAACTTCCTGGTAAAAGAATTAAACGTAAAAGTCAAAGAGTTCAACGTTCTAGCAGCTGATTGCACATTCTGGAGGGGCTGCCCTCCAGAAAGCGCCATATTGCGCAGTTTGGAGGGGCACCCCTCCAAATCGTGCAATATTGCACATTCTGGAGGATTGCGCCGTCCGGATGCAGCATATATACGGATGACAATGTCTGTCTGTCTGTCTGTCTGTCTGTCTGTCTGTCTGTCTGTCTGTCTGTCTGTGTGTGTGTGTGTGTCCGTCCGTGGCACCGAAGTAAAATATGTGACATATGTGGTCAAGTAGAGTCGAGGTCGCTGAGTACGGATCCGATGTCCGTTTCTGTTGCTAATTTCGCATTTTTGAGATATTCACAATTAAAATTCCAAAATGTCGAAAATCGACTTTTTCACCTGATGAGCTAACCGCAAAATTTCTTCAGAAATGGAAAGAGCACGGACCGTTGATAATTTGTAACCCAAAAGAAATTTTTTGCCAATGTGGAATTTGATAGAAATACGCAATTGTTTGTCGAAATTATATAAATTGACAAAAATAGAACGTCATTTATTTACGAATGTGAATGCAGAAACTGAAACGTCGTGAGCCAATAAGAATTTGTGACATAGTTTTTCAGATTTGAAAAATTGCAATTTGGAGATATCTACAATTAAAATATGAAAATGTCGAAAATCGTCTATTTCGCCTGATGAGGTGGCTGCGAAATTTCTTCAGAAGTGGAAAGAGCATAGGACGTGGACAATTTGTGACACAAAAGAAATTTTTTTCAAATGTGGAATTTCATAGAAATACGCAACTATTTGTCAAAATTTCATAAATTGACAAAAATGAAACGTCATTTATTGATGAATGTGAATGCAGAAATTGAAAGGTCGTAAGCTAATAAGCATTTGTGACATGGTTCTACAGTTTTGAAATATTGCAATTTAGAGATATTTACAATTAAAATGTAAAAATGTCGAAAATCGACTCTGTCGCCTGATGGACTAGCGGCGAAATTTCTTCAGAAATGGAAAGAGCATAGACCGCAGATAATTTGTAACACAAACAAAATTGTTTGCAATTGTGGAATTGTATAGAAATACGCCACAATTTGCCAAAATTCTATAAATTGACAAAAGCGTCATAACGCGAAATACGCAACCAAACGAAATTCCTGGTAGAGAACGACGGCACCAAACAGTTGGCAAGTTTTTTGTTCGATGTGCCGTATTCCCACAGGTATAAAACTTCAGATCAACGGCGTCGTATCATGCTGATACCATATAGCGAACGCGGCGATATCACTGAGCTTTAGATCAGTTGTACAGACAACCGTATCGTGGTAATAGCTCCATTTTAATAGTGGTACACGTTTTCAAGATACCTTCTCTAGATACGTCTAATTATGCGAATGAAACTCACTATACTCTTCACCAAGATTTGACAGACACAAAGTACAGGCTGAACTTTTTACACACACAGCTTGTTAAGCGCCACAGGCGAAAATTTTGGAAATTTCTAAGGGGGGGGGGGTCTTTTGGGGGTTAGGAGGGGGGGGGGGTGTCCGGGTAGGTATGGGGGTACACTTTCGGATTGGGGAGGGGGGCTTACCCCCCCCCCCCCCCCCCCCCCATGCACCCCGCCCCCTCTCCCCGGTCACACGTATGGACGTACAGTGTATCTCTCACTTCATATTGTTCGCTTGGCGTTCCCTGCATCCTAACTGGACTTTAATGCACGGAAGATATAATGACTCCGGCCGGCCTTTGTGGTTGAGAATTCGAATTGTGTGCGCGGACGGCTTGGACTGTGACTTGTGACTGTGACGAAATGTGCATTGCTGCGACGAATCTTCCTTCTACGACTTCTATTTCCTGGCTAGCACTGAGTGAGGGCGCCAAACCATTGCAGATCCAAAATGCACGAAGTTGATCCAAATTGATTTTCTGATCACGACGATATGAGAGCGATCTATCCAGTCTGTTGTAGGAAATGTAGTACTGTAATTCTAGCTCTAGCGGGAGGGAGTGGTGTGTATTTCTTATACAGGGTGGACCAAAACCGGTACCCCTAGCCTTACGGCCGCCGTTCTCAAGCGTGGCTCCACATATCAACCCAAAATTTGGACAGGACATACTACAGGATGTTTCGGATCAATTATCAAAATTTCAGACCGTTCCATGCACTGGAGAGAACATGGCATTGTTTTGAGCAAGGCCATGTCAAAAGTCGGGCTCAACGACTTTTCAATGGAGCTGCTGCTCCTCGGGGCCCTTCTGACGTCTTCCAGGTCGTCCTCCATTGAGAAGTCGTTGAGCCCGACTTTTGACGTGGCCTTGCTCAAAACAATGCCATGTTCTCTCCAGCGCATGGAACGGTCTGAAATTTTGATAATTGATCCGAAACATTCTGTAGTATGTCCTGTCAAAATTTTGGGTTGATATGTGGAGCCACGCTTGAGAACGCTTGAGAACGGGGTACCGGTTTTTTGGCCCACGCTGTACAAAGACGAACGAATGGGTCCTAGCTGGGGTCGCTCGGCCGCGGTGCCCAATCTGAATGGACGCAAGTAAACTTTATTTATAGTTTTATACTCATGATACACATGTACGAGAGCGCAGGATTTTTTCGCCCGGCCTCAGCCGTGCGACACCGTACAGGAGCTCGGCGTGCGAGCGTGCGTGATCTCGGCGTTGGAAAGTCGTAGAGAGACGATCTTGGGCTCACTTTCGATAGGCCCTAGACTAGACTCACTGAACATTGTGTCGTACCATGGTCGAGACTCCACAGTAACCCAAAGGTCGAAAATAGCTCTAACTCGCACATCTTACGTCGTACAGATGCGTGCTCTTTCGGGCAACGTCAAAAAATTTTGCAATTAGCAAAACACGCACCAAGGAACCGACAGTTCGTCTTACAACGTAGAGAGCCGTGCGACACGTCGTTTGAACTCTGCGACGCGCTCTTTCATGCTCTGTAAGATATGTTTTGCCAAAACTTTGACCGCTATAACAAGCTGCGTGTGTAAAAAGTTCAACCTATACTTTGTGTCTGTCAAATTTTGGTGAACAGTATAGTGAACTTTGTACACATCGTTAGCCGCATCTGGAGAAAGTGTCTTGAGAATGTGTACCTTAATGCCAAGTGAACCTATCCCCACGATACGGTTGTCTGTACAGCTGATCTGAAGCTCAGTGATATCGCCGCGTTCGCTATATATTATCGGAATGGTACGACGCCGTTTATCTGATGTTTCCTACCTGTGTGAAAGCGTCACATGCAACAAAAAAACTTGCCAAAAGTTTGGTGCGGGCGAATTCCTGTGTTCAGCGTACGCATTTCTGTTTCCGAGTGCACATTCATCAATAAACAGCTGTTCTGACCATCAGACGAAAATGTCGATTTTGACATTTTTTTAAATATTGACTCTAAGTCTCTCGAAATTGGATTTTAATAAAACTGTAAACCATGTCACAAATTCTTATTGGCATACGGCCTTACCATTTCTGCGTTCAAATTCGTCAAAAAACGACGTTTTTTGTTGATTTATGGAATTTTGAAAAATAATCACGTATTTCTATTAAGTTCCATATTTGCAAAAAAATTCTCTTGCGTTACAAATTAACCGCAGTCTATACTCTTTCCATTTCTGAAGAAATTTCGCCGCTATATCATCAGGTGAAAAAGTCGATTTTCGACATTTTCATATTTTGAATGAAAATATCTCGAAATTGCAATTTTTAAAAACTGCAAAACTATGTAACTAATCCTTATTGGCATACGACCTTTCCATTTCTGCATTCACATTCGTCAATAAATGACGTTGTATTTTAGTCAATTTATGCATTTTGACAAATGATCGCGTATTTCTATTAAATTCCACATTTGCAAAAAATTTCTTTTGTGTTACAAATTATCCGCGGTCCATGCTCCTTCCATTTCTGAAGAAATTTCGCGGCTAGCGCATCAGACAACAAGCTTTGTCTAAAAACTGTGGCACCACGTTGGCATCAGTGCAAACTTGAGAGCGTGTGCGCGATAATGTGCACTGGATAGTGAAGTGCCGCTAGACATTTAGCCGACAATCTGGTGGGGTATAGCCGCAATTGGTCTTGGATTTGTTTGTGGTACCTGATCCACATATGGATCAGAAGATTCGCCGCAGGCATACTTTGCGCTTATAATTGTGGCAACTGATCCATAAATGGATCAGAAAAATTCGCCACAGGTACACAGTGCAATAAAAGTGTCTAAATGAGACGACGCCCTATTGAAAAGGGTATAAATGGGACGACGCCCTATTGAAAAGGGTATAAATGGGACGACGCCATATTCTGTTGGGATAAGTGATCGAATCATCCACACAAAGATATGTTGAAGATCTTCAGCTGCTTGGAATTGTCGAAATTTAGAATTTCTGACAAAAACGTTGAAAATATACATAAATTCTTTAATTATAAAGTCTAGAACTATTTGGTAAATACTTGGCAGGCAATGCTCGACACATCTGTGCAACGAAATTTTAAAATTTAAGCTGTTTGAAATTATCGAAATTTGGGGATTTTAACAAAATCCTTGAAAATATCCCAAAATTCGCTTATTAAAAAACTTAGAACGAGTTGCTAAATACTTGACAGCCTATGCCCGACACAACCATGTAAAGAAATTATAAAATTTCAGCTGTCTGAAATTGTCGAAATTTGGGATTTTTGACAATATTTTTAAAAATACCCCTAATTTCGTTAATTATAAAATCTGAAACTATTTGATAAACACTTGGCAGACTATGCTCGACCCATCCGTGAAAAGAAAATTTGAAATATAAGCTGTTTGAAATGAAAAAAAGTTTGGTGCGGGCGAATTCCTGTGTTCAGCGTACGCATTTCTGTTTCCGAGTGCATATTCATCATTATCATCAATAAACAGCTGTTCTGGCCATCAGACGAAAATCTCGATTTTGACATTTATTCAAAATTTTAATTCTGAATATCTCAAATTTGAATTTATTAAAAATGTAAACCTATGTCACAAATTCTTACTGGCATACGGCCTTACCATGTCCGCGTTCAAATTCGTCAAAAAAAACGACGTTCTATTTTTGTTGATTTATGGAATTTTGAAAAATAATCACGTATTTCTATTAAATTTCATATTTGCAAAAAATTTCTCTTGCATTACAAATTATCCGCAGTCCATGCTCCTTCCATTTCTGAAGAAATTTTGCCGCTATATCATCAGGTGAAAAAGTCGATATTCGACATTTTCATATTTTGATTGAGAATATCTCGAAATTGCAATTTTTAAAAACTGCAAAACTATGCCACAAATTCTTATTGGCAAACGACCTTTCCATTTCTGCATTCACACTCGTCAATAAATGACGTTGTATTTTAGTCAATGTATGCAATTTTGACAAATAATTGCGTATTTCTATTAAATTCCACATTTGCAAAAAATTTCTTTTGTGTTACAAATTATCCGCGGTCCATGCTCCTTCCATTTCTGAAGAAATTTCGCGGCTAGCGCATCAGACGAAAAAGTCGATTTTCGACATTTTCGAACTTTAATTGCGAATATCTCGAGAATGCGAAATTAGCAACACAAACGGACACCGGATCCGTACTCAGCGACCTCGACTCTACTTGACCACATAAGTCACATATTTTACTTCGGTGCCACGGACGGACACACAGACAGACAGACATTGTCATCCGTATATATACACCTCGCCGCGCTGAGGCGCGGCGAAAAACAAGCTGTGTGTGTAAAAAGTTCAACCTGTGCTTCGTGTCTGTCACACCTTGTTAAACAGTCTAAAGTCCGTTCAAAAATAATGAGAACTAGAGGTTTTTCGGCTGGCTCCGTGACCTGTTTCAAGATAGGTGCGCGGCAGGGGTACCAATCGATAGAGTATGGAGAGTGGGTTTGCACCATGCGTGTTTTGCGAAAATTACGCAACACGCACAGAAAACAACGCTCACTGAAAAAAATCGACTTTTTCAATACGTGGCCGATTTTTCTCATTTCAATTGCATTTTGTAGATTAATATGTCCTTATTAAGTGTGTAAAATTTGGCGACCCTAGCTCGACGCATAAGAAAGTTGCAGCGATTCTCCCGACCCCTACTTTTTTAAATCCTTAACAAATTTTGAAAATCGCCGCAAAAAATTGCCAAAACTCTGTAACTTGCGAATGGCTTGACCGATCTTGCTCATATTTGGACAGCGTATGGTAGGCATATAGGACTACCTTCGTGTAAAATATCAGACCTATCGATCCAAAACTTCGCGGACAGCAGCCATTCAAATATGCTGCTAGAAACGCCAAATTGGCCGTTTTGCCACCCAGATTTTGGAGCTGCCGTTTTCTGGCCATAGCTTGTTGCTGGCTAGTGCTAGTGACTTTATTTTTGTACCAATCGATGCGCCGATGTGTGCGCTACATTATTGGTTCCTGAGATACTGTGCGATTTTGGCCTCAGTGTAACGATATTAGTAGATCTTTCCGATTGGCTTGGTGGCACCGTAACTCCTGATAGCAGCAGAATTCGAGCATAGTCGTAACCAACAAAAATGTTGAAAAACGGACGACGCATCGAATAAAAAAGACCAGAGCTAGCTAGTCCTACCAGGCAAAAAGTTGCAACCAATCAACAAAAGGGGAAAAATTACAGCGCCCGCCAGACAAGGAAAAAATCTTCTTTTGCGAATATCTTTCGTGACGATTGAGGAATCTCGGCGATACTTAGCACACTATTAGAGGGTATGGGTACCTACGCAGCGCACTGCAGTTTGGCCGTCTCCGATTAAAAAATATACCCAGTCCCCACCCAGTTCCCTTTTTCCGCGACGGCGTCTTGAAATGACCGCTGCTCAAGAAATGTAGGGGCTGCTAGGCTGTCGATTGGTTTGAAGCTGGTCCTATATGCCTACCATACGCTGTCCAAATATGAGCAAGATCGGTCAAGCCATTCGCAAGTTACAGAGTTTTGGCAATTTTTTGCGGCGATTTTCAAAATTTGTTAAGGATCTAAAAAAGTAGAGGTCAGGAGAATCGCTGCAACTTTCTTATGCGTCGAGCTAGAGTCGCCAAATTTTACACACTTAATAAGGACATATTAGTCTACAAAATGCAATTGAAATGAGAAAAATCGGCCACGTATTGAAAAAGTCGATTTTTTCAGTGAGCGTTGTTTTCTGTGCGTGTTGCGTAATTTTCGCAAAACACGCATTGTGCAAACCCACTCTCCATACTCTATCGATTGGTACCCCTGCCGCGCACATATCTTGGAACAGGTCACGGAGCCAGCCGAAAAACCTCCAGTTCTCATTATTTTTGAACAGACTTTAGTGAACTTAATACTCATCATTAGCCGCATCTGGAGAAATTAGCTTGAGCATGTCTGCTATAAACCAAGTGCAGCTATTACCACGATACGGTTGTCTGTACAGCTGATCTAAGCGATCAGTGATATCGCCGCGTTCGCTATATGTTATCGGCATGATACGACGCCGTTGATCTAAACTTTCTAGCTGTGTGAAATCCTCACATCTAACAAACAAGCTGTTTTAAAAAAGTTGAGTTGTTTTATTAATACAGAGTGGTTTGTGAGTGTTTTAAAGTGGAAGAGTGAAAGAGTGGATACTTTTGTAAAGTATTTCGAAGCCTTTCCGATATGAAGCGCGCCCGCCCGGAGTCCAGTATTCTATGCGCTACTTCTGACACGCTGCTTTCCGAGCGTTCTTCAGGCAACATTGGGATCGCCCGGATTATTTTTTTGAGCAAGGCACGCATTTCTGAGCGGTTGTTGCAAGGCAACATTGGGATCGCCCGGGATTAATTTTTTTCGCAGACAAAGGTGTTCGTAAGACAAGGATTTAAAAAAACAAAAGTATTTCTTTAGGAATGACCGAATCTTTCTTCAACAACTGCCTCAATGTAAGCTTTCAAACGGTCGAACGAATGCCGCTCTAGAACGTAAGACGAGCGAGTTAGGGCTGACTTTGCTGTTCGAACCTTTTGGGTTACTGTAGCTCGCGATATTCAACTTTTGAGTTCGACGAATAGAAAAACAAATGATCCGTGAGTCAAGATCTATCCAGCAACTAAGATCGTCTCTCTACGACGCACGCTGAGCGAGTTAGAGCGATTTCTATGCTAAAAACGCGAGAATGTCGCTTTTCGTGGTGCGTGTTTGCGTAATTAACAAAATTTCTACGCCAAGTGAAATAGCACGTCGAGACCCTCTAGTTGACCTATCGCACGCCGCTCTACAACGTGAGACGAGCGTGTTAGAGCCGTTTTGCGTTTTGGACCTTTGTTTTACTGTATCGCGCGCAATTCAAACTTTTGAATTTCGACTCCTTAACGGAACTATCAGCGTGCCGAAACCTATTCAACGAACTCAAGATCGTTCTCTATGACGGAAGACGAGCGAGTTAGATAAGTTTCCCGTTTTAAACCTTTGGGTTACTGTAGCTCCCGAAATTCAAACTTTTGAGTTTTGACCAATAGAAGAACAAATGATCAGTGAGTCGAGAGCTATCCAACCAACCCAAGATCGTCTCCGTACGACGCACGCTGAGCGAGTTAGAGCGATTTCTGCGTTAAAAACGCGATAATGTCGCTTTTCGTGTTGCGTGTTTGCGTAATTAAGAAAATTTTTAATGCCAAGTGATAGAGCACGTCGAGACCTTTCAGTTGACCTATCGCACGCCGCTCTACGACGTAAGACGAGCGAGTTAGAGCCGTTTTCAGTTTGAAGCTTCGGGTTACTGTAGCGCGCGTAATTCAAACTTTTGAATGTCGAAGTCTCTTAGCTGAATGATCAGTGAGTCAAGACCTTTCCGTAGAGCCCAAGATCTCCTTCCTACGACTTACCAACGCCGAGATATGAGAGCGTAACGGACGTTACGTACGCACGAACGCACGAAAAGCTCTCGTAGGGGTTCGCCCGGCTGAGGCCGGGCGAAAAAAACTTGCCAAAGATGGAAACTTGCTAGCGTCTGAACACAACTATCGGAGCTTTGAGGCTCGGTAAACAACTTGGCCCATTTTTGGAGCAACCGGACGCGACTACGACGATGACTCAGCAATACAAACGGACGCCAACACTTCGCTGGGAGTTATCGACGCCATCGTGTGGCAAGATGCCAATCGACGGAGTGGTGGTGTGAGCGTAGGTATAGTCTTCAACGAAACTCGCTACCGGTAGCGTTGGACACAACAGAGATTTAAGCTTATGTAAAAAATTTTGCTGACGTGGAGAAACCAGAAGACGTCACGCCGATGGTTGTTTGGCTATTCGGCGCCAAAACGTAAATGACAAAACCAGAATAAAGCGCAGCAAAAAAGCAAAACGCTCGCCGAGGATCGAACCTCGGTCGGCTCGCACGTTTTTGCGCGCGATCCGGCGGCTTTCCCGCCTACGCCATGCTGTCGCATCACAGCCCTTCTCAAAACGGCGCTCTTATACTCTCAGTTGGCGTCTATTCAGCAGACTACGGTGCTTTAGCACGTGATATGCACCGTAAGCACCGTAGCATTGCAAATAGAGATAATCTGTCCAAAAATTTCAAACTTCAAACGTTACACCCACATCCATTTTGAAATTAGCAACAGCAAATCTCATCGGATCCGTAATCGGCGACATCGACTCTACCTGACGCCATCTGTCACGTGTTTTACTTAGGCAGGACAAAAAAGTTCGCGGACTACACATCGTCATCTGTATATATACAAATCGCCGCGCTGAGGCGCGGCGAAACAAGCTGTGTGTGTAAAAAGTTCAACCTATACTTTGTGCCTGTCAAATGTTGGTGTACAGTATAGTGAACTTTGTACACATCGTTAGCCGCATCTGGAGAAAGTGTCTTGAGAATGTGTACCTTAATGCCAAGTGCAGCTATCCCCACGATACGGTTGTCTGTACAGCTGATCTGAAGCTCAGTGATATCGCCGCGTTCGCTATATGTTATCGGCATGATACGACGCCGTTTATCTGATGTTTCCTACCTGTGTGAAAACGTCACATCCAACAAAAAAACTTGCCAAAAGTTTGGTGCGAGCGAATTCCCGTGTTCAGCGTACGCATTTCTATTTCCGAGTGCACATTCATCAATAAACAGATGTTCTGGCCATCAGACGAAAATCTAAATCTTGACATTTTTTTTAATTTTAATTCTAAATATCTCGAAATCGGAATTTAGTAAAACTGCAAAACTATGTCACAAATTCTTATTGGCACATGGCCACCATTTGTGCGTTCAAATTCGTCAATAAACGATGTTCTATTTTGTTGATTTATAGAATTTTGAAAAATAATCACGCATTTCTATTAAATTCCATAATTGCAAAAAACTTCTCTTGCATTACAAATTATCCGCAGTCTATACTCTTTCCATTTCTGAAGAAATTTCGCCGCTATATCATCAGGTGAAAAAGTCGATTTTCGACATTTCCGTATTTTGATTGTAAATATCTCGAAATTGTAGTTTTTAAAAACTGCTAAACTATGTCACAAATCCTTATTGGCATACGACCTTTCCATTCCGCATTCACATTCGACAATAAATGACGTTGTATTTTAGTCAATTTATGCAATTTTGACAAATAATCGCGTATTTCTATTAAATTCCACATTTGCAAAAAATTTCTTTTGTGTTACAAATTATCTGCGGTCCATGCTCCTTCCATTTCTGAAGACAATTCGCGGCTAGCGCATCAAACGAAAAAGTCGATTTTCGACATTTTCGAATTTTAATTGCGAATATCTCGAAAATGCGAAATTAGCAACAGAAACGGACATCGGATCCGTACTCAGCGACATCGACTCACTCTACCGCATATGTCACTGACTTTACTTCGGTGCGACGGAAACACACACAGACACACAGACACACACACACACATTGTCATCCGTATATATACACCTCGCCGCGCTGAGGCGCGGCGAAAAAACCAAATCGCGGGCGATATCAATATTACTATGCAATACCCTCGTGCGAAGGGGGGGGGGGGCTCGTGAAGCATAGCATGCAAGAGCGGCGATGCCTCTCGCACTCTCTGCACAAAGATCACAACTCTTTACAATGTCAGTCAAAACACAAATTCAACTTTTGAAAAGCGGAGCTCAACTTTTGAAAAGCGGAACTTTTGAAAACAGCTTTCCCACGTAGCAGCCGTCTTCCTTCCGCCAGTGCTTCACGAAGACGACGCCGCCGAAGGGCCTCTCCGTCGACGCCTGAATGGCCAGCGCCTCCGGTCCGCAGCGCACCAACGGCGAGCCTGAGGTAGAACAGAGTTGTTTTGATAGAACTCTTGTAGGTTACTGGTAGCTGAACCTCTCAACCACCTGTGATGGTGTTGTTGTAGATATCCTCGTTTACGTCTCCGGCAACTAGAGTGGAGACGATAGTAGCAAGTGTAACTCCCTGAGTGTTTAGAATCGAACCGCTTAGTTAGTTAAACGTGGCAACTCGTACTGTATCAAAAACTGCAAACCACTATGAGGGCCAGGCCTCCATTGCTTGACCTCGAAACGACCATGGCACCAAACATATCCAAGGTGACAAGGCGGGAAGTCGGCGGCCGTCTTTCCAAGAAACGAAGTGTCGGCGTCGCGCTCGATTGAAAAGGGGCGGCCACGGCGATGGCACCGCCAGGAAGCGGCAGCTTTTTGTTGACCGATTATGCCTATCAATCTGCCGACTAGGGAGAGAGGGAGAACCGAGACTGTTTTCTGACAGACAGGGGGAGAGGGCGGGTTGGTGGGAGGGGGTTAGACGACGGAAAGGAAGCCCCAAAGAGCCAAGGCGAAAGGGGGGAAGGACGGCGAGTCTGGGCCCGCGCGCGCGCACTTGACACGATGGCGTGACGGCGTTGCGCAAACGCCATTGACAGAACGGGAGGGGGGGGGGGGGGGGGGGGGGTAGGCTGGGCGAGGGGCAACGTTCAAAGGCGCGCGCCACGGCGCGAGAAGGAGGGAGGCAGGGTCGGCGACCTTGAACGCGACTTTCCCCCTACCTACTACGTGCCGCCGCCGCCGCTGCTCTTTCGGCTGTCACCAGCACCACCACTTTGCCCTCGCGGCGATCCGTTCTAGCCAAAGAAACAATCGACACATCGCTAAGTCTGCCTGACACAACTTTACACGCAATTGGATGTGCGGGCGGAGTGAATGATGCGTGAACATGGGCGAGGGGATGATGCCGCGACAGCAGACTCAGTCGTCGAAGTCGCAAAGTCGCCTTGACTACCTTATCGTTTGTTCCTCTTTGCCCTTCGAAATTCGTTCGGAACACTAAAGTGCGTACTACGCACAGCTGCACAAGAGCAGCACTGCATCACTCAATGAAGCTGTCGAACTTTATTATAACTCGTCGATCGTTGTTCATGCGGCTATTAGTATTCCACGACCCAACGACCCACGACCCAATCCACGACCCACGACCCAATCCACGACCCAACTCAGAACAAGGGAAACGTGCAGGAGACCCTGCAGTGAAGCACTCCGACCAGAACGGGAGAAAGCAGACCGCCACTCACTTATCATGAGAAATAAGGCCGATTTTCGCACAAAGATTCTCCACAAATTTCGCCGGCTCGCGAGTTTCAGAGTACGCATATTCCCTCCACCTACAGGACCGGCGCGCAGCTGAACTCCACCGAAATCCTGTAGACCAGGCCGAATTGAGCTCAAAATGCGCCATTTCGCTTCGACGACCAGTAGCCGGCAGCTAATATTCGGGGCTGCGCCAAGCGCAGACTCGCCTTGCCATTTTCGACAGGATAATAGACAATTCATGCGCAAATGCTCACTTTATCACGCCGTCTTTTCACACTGCATTTCCTTCAATTGTGAAGTTTGATTGCGCGCGCAAATTTGAGTTACAACATAGTTTGAGGAGAGTACGGTAAAAGTTGCATTCAAATTTGAATGTCGGCATTAGGAAAGTGTCTGTTTGAAGGCAAAGTCGACACAAATTGGAGAAACAAATAGCGAATTCGCGTTCCTCGCTGCGAAATACCCTAGAATCGACACTTCAACCGCACAATTACCACACTTTCAGTTTCGTCAACGTAGGGCTACGGTAGGTCGATTTTCGACAAAAACTCGCCAATCTTGATCCGAAACGCCAAAATAACGCCAGATTCGGCATCAGCGACCTCGAAAGCACCGGGATCGACTCCAACATTGATTTTGACCACCCGGGTGGAAATTCGAATTTTGGACGCGGCCGGGGTACGGTAGCCGAAAAAATATTTTTGAAAATCGATTCCGGATCAGTTTTTGACGGGAATCGCGTGGTGCAGTCCATTTGGCCATAAATCATCGCAATCGGGCGCTAAAACGGCCGAAAATCAAAAATTGGAATTTTCGACCCCCTAATGAGAACTGTTGGCACAGCAGAACTCAAGATTTCCGCGGCGGATTTCAGAGATTTTGGTCTTAAACTGAAAGAGAACATGTTAATCTTGCCGATTTGAGATATCTGGCCCGATCCAACAACTCCCTGATTTACTACGATTTTTTAA
>JASAMZ010009197.1:0-5000 GCA_030248115.1 Linhomoeus sp. GSCO2_2 | reverse complement strand
CACGGGTAGCAAGGCAGGCAAGTCATAAACAAGGAAGGAGAGTGACTCGAGCAGCCACGCGGGCAGTAAAGCCAAGCAGACAGGCTCATTAAACTGATCACATGGAGGGGAAATCCGAAACATGTAGCTAAGCAAGTCACTGGCCACGTGGCTAGCTGTCTATAAAAGAGGGAAGCATGAAAGGGAGATCTCAAAGCAGACAATTCTGAGAAAGACAACGTGAGCCAAGCTACTGTGCTTGAAGAAAGGAATGAGAAATCTTGCTACAGTGTCCCTGGCAGCAGTCCTTACAGGATTGTTGGTAAGAACTATGAAATAGACTAGAATGTCAGCAAATGAGTCAACTACAAAGTGTGAAGCTCAGTGCCAAGAACCCAGTTTCTTGATTATACTCCAAACGCTACATTACAGCTCTTCCCTACAACTCTGGGCCTTCCTCCATTCTACGAGTACTGGCCCTTCGAAGGCCATACCATCGTCCTGGAGGACAACAGCTTCCAAAAGAACCTGCTCAAGCCCTCCCTAGTCAAGGCTTTGAAGGGAAATGGATTCATCAAGCTGATCAAGAAACGCCACATCGATGCCTTGGATGGAAATGGGTTCACCAACTTGAGGAAAAGGTTTTTCAACAACCTCGACGCCTTGGAGGGAAAGGGGTTCACCAACTTGAGGAAAAGATTCTTGAACAACATTGACGCCTTGGAAGGAAAAGGGTTCACTAACTTAAAGAAAAGAAGTGGCAAAATCGACAGTCTGGAAGGAAATGGATTCACCCATCTATTCTGGGGTAGATAGTAGATGCTGCGCATTCCCAGCGCAATGATACTTCAATCTGTCACAGAGCAATAAGTAGGTGATTGTAAACTTGTATAGGTATAACCCTTTGCTGTTACTGTCAATGCCTAGTTCGTGCCACTCCTGTATGCTTTGCCTTATCACTGGTGCTCTGTGCAGAAATTGTATATTTGTGGAGTTGTGGAAGGAATAACCTAGCATACTGTACATGAGACTCAATCTAATCATAGCGCAAATGCTTCGCTTGGACTGCCAGCATACTTCATTCAGATCAGCAATAGAGGAGAGTAGCGTCACACGCTCTTGGGTGCACTTAGACATCCCTGTTACACCATCAATAACCCCAAACCAAGCCAGACAGACATGGCATCACCGCTCGTCACGTCACTCCATATGCTTTCCGCTTGGAACAGGACAATAAAGTTGACGGGAGTGCGAGACGGGATAATTGGCCCGTGGAGGCGCATGACCAGATTTTGGGCTTACGATTATGCCCGTGTCTGCTCCATTAACCCATTGTTGACTACGGCATGATAGAAACCTAAGACAACGCTTGGCATTTGGCTTCGATTTCACCTGGTGTTTGTTGACACCACTTCGCAAGAGCCCCGTGGCGAAGCCCCTCGCCTTAGAAAGCTGCACCCTTTGACGCAAATTGGGTTTGGGGGAAAGGGAAGGGAGTTAGACAGAGTGAGGGCTTCCCCCTCAAGCCACCACGTGGTGGCTTGGCGTCCCTTTGAAATGAACTGGCACAGAAGCCGAGGGGGGTCTCGCATACCCCCCCCCCCCCCCCCCCCTTCCCACGTGGGTGTCTCCAAGCAGCCGCCACGTGGTTTGGCCGCTGCTACAAAAGGGCAGCCGTCTGGCACACTTCCCCCCATTCATGCTCTTGGCAGTGTCGGCATTTGCTGGGAAGTTCTTGCTGTGAGATTGGATAGAACAGAGTCATGGGAAAACTGTCTCTACTGTGGTCCATAGCAGCGCCTATGGTGAGCTTTTCCCCATGGATAACTTGGCGTGTAGCTTCAATGACTAAGACTAAGAAGATTTTGCTGTTTGATCATAGTAAAAGACGTAGATTGATCTCCCAAAGCATCTTCACTAGAATGCTGAAGTGTTTTCTAATATTCGTTGTGTATTGTAGTGTTTTGATTATTGTAGCATTTTGTGGAATGTTGCCATGTAAGCGAAACTTTGTAGTGTTTTGCAGCGTTTACTCAATATCCACTCATTCCAGCTCCTGCTCTGCACTTTCTGCTCTCAAGTGAGCGCCCGGAGCCTGCTCAGATTCAAGCCCAAACCCAGCGAGCTGTGGCTCATTCCGAGGTCCTACAAACGCAACATTGACAGTCTCGAGGGGTCGGGTTTCAAGCCGCTCAACAAGAGAGGGACCAATCTGGACACCCTAGAAGGCACCGGCTTTCATCCTTTGGGGAAAAGAGGCATTGTAGGCTTTGCTCCACTAGGCAAGAGGTCCGTTAGGTCTTTCCTGGCTGACAAGCTGTCTAAGTTGCAAGGTCTGCTGGTGCAAAAGAGGCTAGACTCCCTCGATGGCATTGGGTTTGGTAAGCTGCGCAGTAAGAGGAACAATGTTGACCCTTTGGAGGGAAATGGGTTCGATAAGTTGGGTTGAACTGAATGACTAACTCTTGTTTGTGCTCCGGTCCCCATGCATTTGGATGCAGATTGCTGGTTGCCAGTTGTATAGAACTCGTCGAATGGCTTGTGACACAGGCCCATAAACCCAGCTGTGATTTGACTGATTCGTGACACTGACACTGATTCGTGATTCTTCAATGTGACCACGCGATGCGTCGTGTTTGTTATGATTACCATTTCTTGAAACGGTGCGTACTCCAGTCGCGAAAACATCACTATTCATCAAGTGATTCATTGATTGGCACTGCCTAATGCCAGTGACTCTATCACGCCCTAGCTAGAGTCGAGTCGTTTTCAGTATTTTACGATCCACCCACAAGCAAGAAATGAATCAGTGGAGCTACTGTAGCAGGCATTCCACGTGCTGCATACCCATGACATTTGGTGCCACAGTGACGTGTAGATAGATACATAGGCAAGTACCAGAGCAGGGGATCGAATTTCACAGACGGAGGGCAAACGTCCGCGGCCGTTTGAAATAAACGTTGTACCTACTATGAACCCGTGTGTGGGTAGCGAGCGTTTTCACGCACTCTGCTAAGTACCGCTAGCTCGTTCTCATTGCACCAATAGATTTCACTGCGTTCCTAACACTAAGATGTGATATGAATTACTTAAACCTTCTTGACTCCACAATTCGAGAGAGGAAATTGGTGCGGCATTGATTGGGAGAAGGCAGTCACACTCTCGAGATATCTCGCGCCAGCATACCTTAGATTCGGCGGCAATGACGCGGATCGATTCATCTCCACCCCCCCCCCCCCCCCCCCACGCACACATAAAACAACGAAAAGGGGGGGGGGGTAATTTCAGATGAGATCCGGGAGGGGGGGGGGGGGGTGGCCGCAGCTGAGTAGCTAATACGTTTTCTCTGCTTGCCAGTCGGTGAAATAAACAAACCTCAAATAGAACAGTATTCACAACAACAAGAGTGCACCCTTATTTAGTTGGCTATTCAGAGTGTCGTCAAGCGTAGCCTCTCTTTTCAAGCAGTGCACGCGTAATTTTGTTTTATCGCCTGACCCTTTCAATGCTGCTAGAACGCACCACGTGACTATACTGACTGACGCTCAGTTGGACAACAGTTGAGTAGACACGAGCATGCGTCACCACAAGGCAGGCTTAGGTTATGTAGGCACACTGACACATAGAAGAATGGCACTGAGAGTGGCCGTGGCAGGTGGCGGGCAAACTGGAATACTTAACCACGTGGTTGGTGACTGGGTGTAAAAAGTTCGCTTATGCGTACGTGTCAAATTCTCTCTATATCGGCGCGCCGATTAAAGCGGCAAACAAAGTGTGACGTACGGCAGTGGCAAAAGTGAACATCCATCGAACAATTGTGGACAGCTGAAACAACAAACGTCGTTTCTACACGCAGTTCATTCATTTCATCAGAGGTGTATTCAATTCGTAGAAAGCAGACCCAAAAGAAAGTCCCTTGCGTGACAATGGCCCCCTTATGTGCTGTAGGCAAGAAGGAGGAAGCAAAAGCGAAACTGGATAGAATATCGATGGCGTGCTGAGTGGGAGGGGCTCAGGAGAGTGCGAGTGTAGTCGCGTTGGCACAGATATACATACTGTAGGTGCGTTAGGTAGGTTTGTGACATGTGCGCAATGGCGCAGACTTCTCATAACACTGGTACTAACTTACTTCCCTGCAGAAGAGAGAGCGCTACGCACGCAGCTCGCTAGCAGAGAAGGCAGGGAAAGTAATGCATTGCAGGGCTGAGTAGCGCGCCTGCTGCATAATCCAGTAAAATGATGGGTGTTAGCGGCAGCTGCAAAACACATTGCTAGCTGATATCTTTAGACAAGTGCCTGCATATCAAAGCCACTGTGCTAGTAGTAGGTAGGCACGTGGTTGCTTGCACTGTCATACATAGGTGTGCAACATCAGCAGTTATCAGTGCCTGCATTTTCCCGCCCGGCCTCAGCCGGGCGAACCCCTACGAGAGCTTTTCGTGCGTGCGTCCGTCCGTTCGTCCGTCCGTCACGCTCTCAGATCTCGGCGTTGGAACGTCGTAGGAAGGAGATCTTGGGCTTTATGGATAGGTCTCGACCCACTGATCATTCAGCTAAGAGACTTCGAAATTCAAAAGTTTGAATTTCGCGCGCTACAGTAACCCGAAGGTTCAAACTGAAAACGGCTCTAACTCGCTCGTCTTACGTCGTAGAGCGGCGCGGGATAGGTCAACTAAAGGTTCTTTACGGTGCGCTTTCGTTTGGCATTAAAAGTTTTCTTAATTACGCAAACACGCAACAAGAAAAGCGACATTATCGGGTTTTAAACTCGGAGAAATCGCTCTAACTGCGGTCAGCGTGCGTCGTACGGAGACGATCTTGGGTTGGTTGGATAGCTCTCGACTCACTGATCATTTGTTCTTCTATTGGTCGAAACTCAAAAGTTTGAATTTCGGGGAGCTGACAAGTAACTTGTAAAAGGTTTAGATCGCAAAACTTATCTAACTCGCTCGGCTTTGTTAAATAGACCACCCAGCCGACACGCAACTCGACGAAGGCCTGCATATAACGTATTGCTAATG